>JAVXUP010001041.1:0-292913 GCA_033070095.1 Escallonia herrerae | reverse complement strand
AACAAAGATGAATTATGGGAACTAGAGTATCCAAATGAAGGTTCTGCTCGGGTCACAAGAATTATGAGAATTTGTTAAAGACGGATATACCGAGCCCGCAGATGTGACTACCGAAGTAGCTTTATCAAACGCCCAGAAGACGCCGCTAAAAGAATCACTCAAGAAAGATAAGAAGGCCTTGTTCTTAATTATTCAAGGACTTGATGAATCAAGCTTTGAAAAAATATCAGACGCGAAGACATCAAAGGATGCGTGGGAGATTCTGTAGAAAATCCTACAAGGAGCCAAAAAGGCTAAAAAGGTACGTCTTCAATCACTAAGAACTGAATTAGAGACGTTAAAAGTGCTAAGTTCAGAATATATTAATGATTATATTACTTGTCTAAAAATGGTGGCAAACGAGATGAAAAGAAATGGAGAAACTCTTGATGATGTGAGGGTAATGGAAAACTCTTACGTTCTCTAACTCAAAATTTTGATTATGTTATCACTACCATTGAAGAGTCGAAAGATTTGTCACAAATTTTTATAGATGAGCTCATAGGTTCTCTTTAAGCTCATGAGCAAAGAATAAACCAAAATAAAAATAGTGATAATTTGGAGCAAGTTTTGCAAAGCAAATTATATGTAGGTGAAAATCAAGTTAGCAACAGCCAGGGACGAGACAATCAAAGGAGAAGTTAGTGAGACAATCAAAGGAGAAGTTAGTTTCGGGGACTCGTCAAAGGCAAATGTAAACTCATGATTACCTTAAGGAATGGAGGCAGAAAATATATATCAGATGTTTATTATGTACTAGCCTTAAAAAATAATATTATTAGTCTGGGTCAGCTCTTATAAAAAGTGTACCAGATACACATGAAGGACTGCTCTCTCGTTATCAGAAACAGAGATAGAGAATTAATTGGCAAAGTGAAATGAGAAAGAAATGTCTTTACACACTTGATATCCGAACATAAATGATGAAATGCATAAAGTCTGTCATTAAAGATGATTCATTGTTATGGCATTTAAGATTCGGTCATCTTGGTTTTACCGGTCTAAAGTTGTTATCAAGAACAAAGATGGTGAATAGTCTGCCAGAATTTAATAACCAGATCAATTATGTGAAGTTTGCATTAAAGGGAAACAACACATACAAAGTTTTGAAGTTGGAAAATCCTGGAGAGCCAGAAGGCCACTAGAAATTGTGCACTCAGATATAGCTGGTTCATTTGACATTCCATCACCTGGCAGAAACAGGTACTACCTTACTTTTATTGATGATTTCAACAAAAAGTGTTGGGTGTATATTCTTAAAATAAAGAGAAGCCCTTGATAAATTCATGGAATTCAAAGCAATGGCTGAAAAATAAAGTGGTCAGTATCTAAGACACTAAGATCTGATAGAGGAGGCGAATACACCTCGAAGTTGTTTGAAGGTTACTGTAAAAAGTATGGGATTATTCATCAGTTGAGAGCCTCTTAAACGCCACAATAAAATGGCATTATAGAAAGAAAGAATTGCACGATTCTCGATATGCAAGAAGCATAGTGATGGGAAAGCACCTACCAAGAACCTTTTGGGCTGAAGCCATTCTGTGTACTATTTATTTGCTAAATCCATGTCCAACAAAGAGTGTAAAGTTCAAGATGCCAAATGAAGCATGGAGTAATAGCAAGCCGACAGTTGAACATCTCAGAATTTTTGGGTGCATTGTATATGCCCATATTCCTGATCAAAAGAGAAAGAAGCTAGATGAGAAAGGAGAAAAATGCATCTTTTTTAGGTACGAGAAAAGGAATAAGGCATATAGACTATATAATCCTCTTACCAAGAAAGTGATTATCTCACGAGATGTTGAGTTTAATGAAGCAGATTACTGGAGATGGAGCAAAGAAGAAAAGAAAGTTGAAGGACTTTTTTTATGATGACGATGATGTGCTGATGATGACGATGACGACCACACAAGATGAGCAAGGTGATGATTAGACTCTTCCACAAAGTCCTACTCCAACAACTCCTGCAGCAACAACAACATCATCTGGTAACATCTGTTTAGTCATATATATATATATATATATATAGACATCTGTTTAGTCAATATATATATATATTGACTAAACAGATGTCTATATATATATATATATATATATATATATATATATATATATAATTGAAGGATCATTTCTTAATCTTTCACATTCAAAGATATTTTGCTATACAACACCTATGTTGTAATAAAAAATCGTCATTACATGTGTTTTAGCGACGAAAATTAAATTATTGCTGGACTTTATTTTGGCAACAAACTTTTGTCTTAAAGGCTGCTAATCTGTCAAATTGATATAGAATATGATATTGATGCTACTAGCGGTATAATATTATTCAATAAAATATGAAGAGTTTTAATCTGGCATCAGAAAGTATTTATTGTTTGGTCTTTTACTTTCATGTTTATCAACATAACATATTTCAAGATGTTTTGAATTAAGATCAAGGATGTCTATCTTCACATCCTCGATGCTCGTCTGCACCTCAATTTTGCTGCTAAAAAGTGCATTGAGACAACATATTACACTTCTAGCGGCAACGAACAAGAATTTCAGGTGTGAAGATATACTTTCCTTATGACAAGCATATATATATATATATATATATATATATATATATATATATGGGGACCGATCCACACCCACCGGTGGAGAAATAACAAATTTCTCCACCGAACTGCTGGTCTTACCAGCGGTTGGCCACGTGGGACAAAAAGGCGAAAAAGGTGTACGGTCACTGCATTAATGGCAAAAAAGGCACGAGAAATGACACGAGAAATGGTGAGAAAATGGCGAGAGAGAGAAAAAGGACACCAACCGCATGCACAACCAGCGGTTGGCATTAATATGCCTGCCACGTGCCGTCCCCCACCCCTGCCACGTGGCCCAACCCCATGGCCCCTGCCACGTGGCGTCCCCCTCCCCCTGCCACGTGGCCCACCAGCATGGCCAACCGGCGGTATTAGCGATGGCCCTGCCACGTGGCATCCCCTCCCCCTGCCACGTGGCAGGGGGAGGGGATGCCACGTGGCCCAACCGCCGGTACCACCCGCGGTTGGTCCCCTCCCTCTGCCACGTGGCGTCCCCTCCCCCTGCCACGTGGCCCAACCGCTCCTACAACCCGCGGTTGGTCCCCTCCCTCTGCCACGTGGCGTCCCCTCCCCCTGCCACGTGGCCCAACCGCTCCTACGACCCGCGGTTGGTCCCCTCCCTCTGCCACGTGGCGTCCCCTCCCCTCATCCGCAGGGCCCAACCGCTCCTACAACCCGCGGTTGGTCCCTGCCCCCTCCCCTGCCACGTGGCGCCCCCCCCGGGTGATGCCCCACCTGGTGTCCTTCCCCACGATGCCACGTGTCGTCCTTCCCTCCCCCGTGATGCCCCAACGTGGTGTCCTTCTGCCGAATTTTTTTTTTTGCAGCAGCCTTTGACCGCATAAACACCCACCCTTCCTCACTTTTTTCTGTCTTTTTTCTTCTCTCTTCCTCGCTTCTCTCTTTATAATCCCCTCCCCCGAACCCTTCTTCTGCACTCTGTCATCTTTTACCAACTTCCTTCGTACTTCATATCTCACCTACATAATCTCCACAACAATACAAATCAAAAAATTTTACGCTAGAAGATCGTGGATAACCGCTAGAAGATCGGTAGTTTTTTCTTTAAATACATCAAGTCACAACAAGTAAGTATTTTGAATTTCCTTATAATTCAATGTTAGGTTTATACAAATCAGCGTATTACATTTATAGATTCCAAAACAGAGATTTTTTAGGGTGCCAAATATAGACAGTTTTTCACGAATTTATAAAAAATAGCTAGAGCTAGATTTTGCCAAAATACAAAAAAGAGACCCTAGTTATTCTTAAAGGATCTGTCTCAGGTAAAAATTTCAGATTTTTCCAAAGACTGGAAAGGGGTTAACTGATACGGGGAACCTTGTAACTCTGCAGTGTATTTTAAAATATCAAGCTAGCGCGATTTTGCGCGAAACTTTTATGAGAATCCTAGGATGTTGGGAAGTTCCATTCCCCAGGAATTCGGGCCATTCCGAAGCCGTTACCTATTTTTTTGGCCGAACGGCCCTTTAAGCGCTTGATCCGGACACCGGTTCGCGATTTTTGGGCGAAACCTCCGTAAAATACTTTTTATGTCAAGAATGAATTCAGGAAGCCTCAAGTAGCATTTCGAAGCACTTTTGATATTTTTTTATGCCAGGGGGCATTTCGGTAATTCGCCGCCCCGAGAGGGGTATTTCGGTAATTTTACAGTGCTAAGTTTTTT
Organism: Escallonia herrerae; assembly: GCA_033070095.1. Classification (NCBI taxonomy): domain Eukaryota; kingdom Viridiplantae; phylum Streptophyta; class Magnoliopsida; order Escalloniales; family Escalloniaceae; genus Escallonia; species Escallonia herrerae. Next base: position 288,602 of record JAVXUP010001041.1, on the reverse strand, counting down.
GACGGACTTTTTAGTCCAGAAATATAATTACAAAACCTGAAATGTTGTTTTGAAGCTGACGTGGCGCGCGTAGGGGTGTTTTGGTAATTTTCCCGCGCCAAGGGGTGTTTTGGTAATTTTCCCGTGCCAAGTTTTTCAAACGACTTTTTAGTCCAGAAATGTAAGTAAACCACCTGAAATGTTGTTTTGAAGCTGGTTCGGGGGCGTTGGGGTGATAGTGAACGCTCAGGGGCATTTCGGTAATTTGCCGATGTTCGGGGGCTATTTTGCTAGGAAGGATCCAGCTTAAAATTCATACCTTAAAATAACTTTTAGTTCAGGAAAGGGTGTGAGACACCCGAAAACTTATTTTGTTCCAGATGTTCTGAACCTTGTGACGCACCGGCGATGACTGCCAGGGGATATTTTGCATAAGTAGCGGGTGTTTTGGTAACTTGCCCCCTTTAAAATTTTTCCTGATATATTTGGTATATAATTGACGTAATACATTTAAAAACTTGACTTTAAAGCGGTTTTGAGGTGTTGGAGGTGTAGGGGCCATCGGGCTATATATTGCTATATAACCACGTTGGCGCTAAATTCAGTGGGAACTAGCGTAATTAAGCGTTCGGAGTGGTGGGAATTGAGGATTTGTTTTAATACATTGAAATAATGACTATTGCTAATGTGTTGGTAAGCTAGGTTAAAGATCCAGTTATAGTTTTGGAATGTAAATATTATGGATATTATGGACGCTAAGTTGGTTTATAATTATATTTTGTTCTTAAAGGTATGAATTTCAGCTCTGGACCTCATGATACATCAATCCTATACGATGACGATGACCACGTCGCGAGGCACGTATTTGACGGTGTCGATAGGGGTGTTTTGGAAACAATTCAAAGCACAAGGCACCTTGAAGAGTGGGTACTAAACGAGGAACAAATACAGCTATTACACCGTCAAAATTTAACCCTGTTCACCGATCCCGGGAAATGGTCTCGACACGACGATTGCCTTATATCCGCTCTAGTTGAACGATGGAGGAGCGAGACGAACTCATTTCACTTCCGGTTTGGTGAAATGACTGTTACGTTAGAGGACGTCGGATTTATACTTGGAATCCCATGTCACGGCAGACCCGTTACTTTGAACGTGCCGTCTGCATCCATAGCGAATATGGCTATGCAGTATTTTCCGGGAATTCCAAGGGCAGCGCTTACAACAAACGGCGTCAAGCTTAAATGGCTGAGAGAGCAGTACGGCGTGCTACCGGATGAATACACTCCTCAAGATTTCGTGACGTATACGAAGGCATTCCTTCTGTATATTATTGGAGCTATATTACTTCCGACGCATTCGAAAAACACGGTGCATCCGAAGTATATGGTGTTCTTGGAGGATCTTGAGGAGGTATACTCCTATTCGTGGGGTTCAGCTGTCCTTGCGCACCTATATCGAGCACTGCATAAGGCTACGAGAAACGGTGCCAAGTCCATTGCCGCCTGCCTGACTCTATTACAGGTATGAGCATTTATTTTCTTGGTAGGATCCTTAGTCAATATATTCGGGATTAATTACTAATTCCATATAATGTTTGCATTCACAGGTTTGGTCTTACGAGAGGCTACCCATGGGTCGTCCACAACCGTTGGTAGATTCCGATGAGACGTGGCCTAGGGTGTGGGCCTGGGGGCCTACGACCAACCGGAGGTGGAGACGGGTAGACCCTCACCACCATCTAAAGTTCTATCGGGGGGAACTAGAGATACTAGATGCATCCCAGGTGACGTGGCAGCCATATGGCAAGGTGATGCATCTGTTGGATGAGTGGTGTTGGCAACTTCCGGTGTCGTACGTGCTGGCAGGTTTGGTTCGGGTGCCGCTCATTCACTTCGAAGAATGTGAGTTTCAGATGCCCGATCGAGCTATGAAGCAAGCTGGCTGTCCACAAGGGATACCAAAACCCGCTGTAGACATGCGGCCATACAGGGGTGGTCGAGGGCCGAACTTCGAGGTGGCTGATGCCTTGATTTTGTTGGGTGACGAGGTGCACCAGTGGAATACCTGGCAGGAAACGTATGATAGCCTTGTATCGCTGAAGCACGACGGCATTAGTACTGAGGAATACTTACAGTGGTTTCTCAGGGTGACGCGCACGAGGGTGAATCGCCCTTCCCAGGTGAAGAAGACATCGTACGCGCCACGTGAGGTCTATGACCAGTTCTGGGCATTGGCCATTGTAAGTCATGCTAGTGTTGTTTGATAATTTATTTGCGCACCTTATCGACCATTTGTCAAATATGATTAGCCATATTTTTCTATGCATGTTTTTTAGGTTGACCAGGGCATTGAGGTGTTCAAGCAGCTGGAGTCGTTTGACTGGTTTGTCGCGCAGGCTCCTGACAATCTCAAGAGGTCCATTGAGAAGTACAAGACTGAAGTTCAAAACTTTAGTCTTGCGTACCGGGGTTACGAAGGGGAGCCGTCTAGTCGCCCTCGTCCTGAAGCGTACGACTATCAGCCCCAGAGTCAGGTGTGGGAGTCGTCTGGTCGCCCTCTTCCTGACGCGTACAACTATCAGCCCCAGAGTCAGGTGTGGGAGCCGTCTGGTCGCCCTCCTCCTGACGCGTACGACTATCAGCCCCAGAGTCAGGTGTGGGAGCCGTATAGTCGCTTGCCTCCTGACGCATACGACTCTCAGTGCCAGAGTCAGGTTCCCCAAGTAGGAATCCAGGCCTCGCGCCCAAGCTTTCGGTCGGACAAAGGACAAGCGACGAAGCCATTGAGGTCGGACAAGATGGCTTGGATCGACCGGCACTACTTCGGGCATGAGCCTGTCAATTCAGCAGACTTTCCCCTTGCGACATTCCTAGGTCATGAGGATATCAGAACGTTGGCGCCGGAGACAGATCTTTCAAATTTTGTCATGAACGCTTACATAGAACTGCTCCGGATTAGAGAGCAACGTTTTAACCGTTCTGAATATTTGAAGCTTAACATGTATCCCACTCATTTTGTGGAATTAACGGTGAGAGAATTCACAGAATGGAGGCGAGGGGGCGGCAGGAGTAAGTGGAAACCAGGTCGAAACGTGTTAGGCATGATGAACGCAGACTATCAATGTCCCGCTGCTGATGCGAACCTTATCATGATACCCTGTCATCATGCAAACCACTGGTTCCTATTAGTTCTCCATCCAGCGTTCAGAACGGTTCACATATACGATAGCCTAAGGGAGGACGAGCCTGGACAGCTGCTGGCACAGATGTACAACGAGTACATCACTTTAGTGGTTAGTATTTATTTTTTGACCTTGGCCCATAGTATATTGTTCTTGTCTCATAGGCTTGATTCTCGTTTTTATTGTTGGATGCAGACTACTGTCCTCTCGCTAGCATGCGGACGGCCACAGGGTGACCCTTGGACGGTCGTGATGATAAAGGACCGACCAAAGCAATATAACGGTCACGATTGCGGGATTTACGTCCTCAAGTACATGGACTACGTTGCTCGCTCGGAAGTGCTCAAACACTCCTCGTGGACTAGGAAGGATGCCTTGACGTTTAGGTATAGGATAGCCTGGGAGCTGAAAAAGAATGAAGCTAGACGCCTTCATTACCATTATCCTGACGTGCGTGGCTAGCTGCTGTGATGTTACAAAAAATTGTACCAAAAAGAAATGTACATAATTTTTCGCATGCTATGAATTTGGCGCTAAAATGTGCGCGAATATACCTTTCATATGACGGCATTCGAAAAAATTACGCGTCTCGCTTTTCGCCGAAATTCATAGAAATGGGCTAACTAGCGTGCATGAGGTGCAATGAGCGAAAAAAAAGTGACAAAAAAAATTTCAACTTTTTTCGGAAGCTATCAAATGCGGCCTATAGTGTGCCCGAATAGGCCCTTCCTAGGAAAACTCAAAAATTAATGTGTCTCGTTTTTCGCCGAAAGTCTTACAAATGGGCTAACTAGCGTGCCTGAAGTGCAATGAGCGGAAAAAAAGTGACAAAAAAAATTACAACTTTTTTCGGAAGCTATCAAATGGGGCCTAAAGTGTGCCCGAATAGGCCCTTCCTAGGAAAACTCAAAAATTAATGTGTCTCGTTTTTCGCCGAAAGTCTTACAAATGGGCTAACTAGCGTGCCTGAAGTGCAATGAGCGGAAAAAAAGTGACAAAAAAAATTACAACTTTTTTCGGAAGCTATCAAATGGGGCCTAAAGTGTGCCCGAATAGGCCCTTCCTAGGAAAACTCAAAAATTAATGTGTCTCGTTTTTTGCCGAAAGTCTTACAAATGGGCTAACTAGCGTGCCTGAAGTGCAATGAGCGAAAAAAAGTGACAAAAAAAATTACAACTTTTTTCGGAAGCTATCAAATGGGGCCTAAAGTGTGCCCGAATAGGCCCTTCCTAGGAAAACTCAAAAATTAATGTGTCTCGTTTTTCGTCGAAAGTCTTACAAATGGGCTAACTAGCGTGCCTGAAGTGCAATGAGCGGAAAAAAAGTGACAAAAAAAATTATAACTTTTTTCGGAAGCTATCAATTGGGGCCTAAAGTGTGCCCGAATAGGCCCTTCCTAGGAAAACTCAAAAATTAATGTGTCTCGTTTTTCGCCGAAAGTCTTACAAATGGGCTAACTAGCGTGCCTGAAGTGCAATGAGCGGAAAAAAAGTGACAAAAAAAATTACAACTTTTTTCGGAAGCTATCAATTGGGGCCTAAAGTGTGCCCGAAAACGGAGTTACCAAAAATATCAATAATCCACAAATCAAATCACAAATTAAAGATTGCACAAACCAAATCACAAATTTAAACATTATAAAAGTTCAATTTATACAACTGAAACATTAACCCTAACACTCTTCCTCATCATCGTCCTCCTCGACCATACTGCCAGGTTCGATACCTAACACTTTATAATGGTTTCTCTTGTCATGATCAGTCATCTTATTACACAACGCACACTTTCGTAATTTTTTTTGACCCGTTGCTTCTTCAATCGGATTCTTCATGCGTATTGCTCGTTTTCGCCCTTTTGTTTGAGAAATAATTGGATCAAAAATGTCGTCCTCCTCACGTTGTAGGTCAGTGCCGTCAATGACTGGCTGTTTGGCTCGATTGAATCTACCGCCTGGAGTTGGTCGAGTAGTCGGAGTGTCCACAGTTTCTGGTAATGCCATCCTAAACTGTGCATGCATAGCCTTATCCCGTGCGGCTGCTTCAACTTGATACCTGTACCCATCAAATGTCGACGCTGCATCCATTGATAAACCGTGCATGATGTTACAAAGGTGATTATATCGCAGCGACTCAGATTGCTCGAAATCAACTGAAACATTGGGCACGTAAGGAATGTGACCGTGGACTCTGTTGGCTTCCTTCGTCCACCGTTCCAAGATATACGGTGGAGGGATTTCACTAGCATTCTTGGCGCTCAAAACCCTCAACGCGTGTCGACAAAGTATACCTTTATGCTCAAACAGTTGACAGTTGCAATTAACCAACCCAGTGTCCTTACAAATTGCTACGGTAAAATGTCGTCTGGTCCTCGGAGCCGACGAAGAGCACGGATTGGCGAAGTTCGTCACATTTGTCAAAGCATAAACCTTGATGTCTCTGGTGGAATACTCGTGCAACTTTGTCATGCCATATTGATTCGACTTTAGTAGTTCCTCTTGAAACTGTCGAAACATTTCCTTGGTATAGACTTGAGCCGCATGAGCCTCTAAAGGTGAATAAAGTAGTATAGCTCTTTCTTTGCAAACTGTAGCCGCGTCGGCTTCTCTCTCACGGTACAATTGCCTGTCAACGGCTTTCTGCATCTCTAGTACGAACTCCGCTATACTTGAAGACTGGCCTACGTACCCATCAAAGAATGAATTCATAGCTTCGCTTCTCGAGGTCGTAGTCATTCCGGCTGCAAAAAAATTCTTGGTGTAGGCACCGACCCACTGTGTCTTGATCTCATACAACGATTGTAACCATTCGTGATTGTGCAAATAGTAAGTATCCATTAACGTGGCCCACCTCTCCTCGAACACGTCTACCGTCAACGATTTCTTCACACATGTATTAAAGTCAGTCTTGAATGACGGATGGTTTGCATATACATGGTGAAGCCGTTCGGGATATTTGTTGCTTATGTGCCATGTGCACAGGCCATGGTGAGTATCTGGAAGGACCTTAGCGATTGCATTTTTCATTGCCAGATCTTGGTCGGTGATGATGGTCTTTGGAGGAATATGATACATTGCTTGAAGCCACGTTTCAAATAACCACGTAAATGACTCCTCCGTCTCATCCCTAAGCAGGGCAAAGCCAAACGAGATTGACTGATAGTGGTGGTTCACCCCGGTGAACGGAGCAAAAGGCATAGAGTACTTATTGGTGCGGTATGTGGTGTCAAACGTCACAACATCCCCAAAATTTTGGTAAGCAGCTCTAGAACGGGGGTCCGCCCAAAATATAGTACTAATGCGGTTCTCATCATCCAGTTGGAGACTGTAAAAAAATCCAGAATTCTCACTCTGAAGGGACCTGAAGAGATCAAGTGTAGTTTGAGAATCACTCTTACCGAAAGACTCTCTCCTCTGAGCACGAAGTTCATTTCGAAGGTCTACTTCGTTGAAACTCAACTTGTCAATCCCCCCAGCCTGGCTTGAGAAAACCCCCATCATCTTAGAAGGTGGAATTTTAGCCTCGGCCATTGTAAAAATTAGTTGTCTGTGTGCCGCGCTTATTTCTCGGTGTTGATGAATTTGACCAATCTTACTGGGGGTCATCAACTGATGATTATGGCTCAACTCCACTCCTGTGACAACCCAATGGTTTTCATTTTTTCGGTGTACTGCATACACATGGGCCTTGCAGCCGGTACCCGGAAATGTGTCCCGTTTTCTTTGTCTTGTTGTCCCTTCGTCACTGATCCGAACGACCGGAGTTACATGCGGTGCTCCTCTATGACACTCAAATAGTCTTGCACCAATTTGATCTGTATTCGCCCGTTTTCTAGTCGTCTTAGTTCTAATACCGAAACCTATCGTTTTCGAATATGCTCTATAGTATGCTTCAACTTCGTCCAGTGCTTGAAAAACTTGACCAACGTAAGGTGGATCAGAACCTTCACAAAAATTATTTCCTCCAGTTGCATCCATATTTATACTGGAATCTAAAAAATAAAAATTATATCATTCTCAACAAGTCATAGATTTAAATAAAAGAAGAATAAAATTTATTTAAACCACCGTCTTTCGAGAAATTTGGTATAATGTAAAATTAGCAAAATAGCCCCCGATGAGCGACAAATTACCGAAATGCCTCCGGGGGTTCATTATCACCCTAACGCCCCAAATCAGCTTCAAAACAACCTTTCAGGTGCTTTGCTTACATTTCTGGACTAAGAAATCCTTTGAAAAACTTAACGCTGCAAATTTACGAAAATACCCCTATCGGGGATGCGAATTACCAAAATGCCCCTGACAACAAGCTTCCTGAATTCACTCTTTAAAATAACTTTTCAGGTGTCTCACACCCTTTCCTGAACTAAAAGTTATTTTAAGCACAGATTTGTGTAACGTAAAATTAGCAAAATAGCCCCCGGGGGTTCATTGTCACCCTAACGCCCATCAAACCAGCTTCAAAACAACCTTTCAGGTGTTTTACTTACATTTCTGGACTGAAAAACTTTTTTTCGGGAAAATTACAAAAACACCCCTCGCGGGGGGGCAAATTACCAAAATGCCCCCTGGCTTCAGAAAATATCAAAATTGCTTTAAAACGCTATTTTAAGCTTCCTGAGTTCATTCTTGATTTAAAAAGTATTTTACGGATTTTTCGCCTAAAAATCCCGAACCGGTGTCCGGATCGAGCGCTTAAAAGCCCGTTCGGCCAAAAAATTAGCTAACGACTTCGGAATGGTCCGAATTCCTGGGGAATGGAACTTCCCAACACCCTAGGGTTCTCATAAAAGTTTCGCACGAAATTGTGCTGTCTTGATATTTTAAATTACACTGTAAAGTTACAAGGTTGCGCGTATCAGTTAACCCCTTTCTAGTCTTTGAAAAACTCTGAAATTTTAACCTGATACAGATCTTTTGAAAATAACTAGGGTCTCTGTTTTGTATTTTGGCAAAATCTAGCTCTAGCTATTTTTTATAAATTTGTAAAAAAACTGTCTAATTAAGTTTTCACCTTTAGCGACAATTACGCCCCGCAATCAGCTGCAAAATAACATTTCAGGCGTTTTACTTACATTTCTGGACTTAAAAGTCTGTTGGAAAATTTTTTCGGGAAAATTACCAAAATACCCCTCTCGGGGTGGCAAATTACCAAAATACCCCTGGCTTCAGAAAATATCAAAAGTGCTTTAAAATGCTATTTTAAGCTTCCTGAGTTCATTCTTGATCTAAAAAGTATTTTACGGATTTTTCGCCTAAAAATCCCGAACCGGTGTCCGGATCGAGCGCTTAAAAGCCCGTTCGGCCAAAAAATTAGCTAACGGCTTCGGAATGGCCCGAATTCCTGGGGAATGGAACTTCCCAACACCCTAGGGTTCTCATAAAAGTTTTGCGCGAAATCGCGCTGGCTTGATATTTTAAATTACACTGCAAAGTTACAAGGTTGCGTGTATCAGTTAACCCCTTTCCGGTCTTTGGAAAAATCTGAAATTTTTACCTGATATAGATCTTTTGAAAATAACTAGGGTCTCTGTTTCGTACTTTGGCAAAATCTAGCTCTAGCTATTTTTTATAAATTCGTGAAAAATTCTATTTCTGACGCCCTAAAAAATCGCTATTTTGGAATTTTTCGAATGTAATACCCCGATTTGTCAAAACGTAATTTTGACGCCCTTTGACGCCCTAAACACGAATTTTAGACTATTGTAAGAACAACTTAAGCGTAACACAATTTAAACAATCAATTGGTAAGAACAAATTGAAAAATACTTACTTGTTTTAACTTGATATATTTCAAGAAAAATCCACCGGTCTTCTAGCGGTTATCCACCGATCTTCTAGCGTAAATTTTTTTTGTTTGTATGTAGGTGAGATAGGGAGAATGAGGAGGGTGGAAGAAATGATTCGGGGAGGAGGGATTTTATAGAGAGAAAAGTGAGAGAGGAAGAGAAGAACCGTGAGTGAACAGCAGGGAGGGGGAGGGGGAGGGGGGAATGACACGTGGGGGTGGGGGGGTAGGGTGGTAATGACACGTGGGGGAAGAGGGGGTTCACGGGTGGGGGAAGGGGGGTTCACGGGTGGGGGAAAAGGACATAGGGTGGGGGCCACGGGGTGGGGGGCAAGGGGGTGGGGGGCAAGGGGGGTGACGGGTGGGGGGTGGGGTCACGGAAGGCAATAATGCCAACCGCATGTAGGAGTTGCGGTTGGGCATTATTGCCACCATTTTCTCACGAGTTTTTCATTTTCTCGTGATATTTTCATGAATTTATCATAGTATTTTCGTCCTTTTTGTCCCTTTTCGTCCTTTTTTGGCCCACGTGGCCAACCGCTGGTAAGACCAGCGGTTCGGTGGAGAAATTTGTTATTTCTCCACCGGTGGGTATATATATATATATATATATATATATATATATATATATATATATATATATATATGAAGTTTAAGTCTCCATCAATGTTTTCCAAGGGTCAAGAGTTAAGGTGTGTTTGATAATGCAATTAAACACTTAACATCTTCAATGATATGAATTAGTGTATTCGATAACGCTTAACCTTCTTTCAGTTGAAAAATTAATTCCTCCCAATAGACCAAAATTCTAAGTTATGATAGGCTGGCTTAATATTTTCACCTAATTTTACGTGAAAAAAATAATGACTATCATAATGTCATCATGCACGATCAATTTGCTCGGAACATCACCTCCCTAGCTCCCCCACAATAGAGCTCCAACACAATCACAACGTCGTATTTGCCGCCGCCACCACCACAATTATCGTGGCTTAGCCCCTATCATGGCTACCACAAACACCATCGCCACCATGAGGACACCGCCACCTCCACCACAAATCACCGCCAAACCACCTCCTTCATATTTGCCAAAACTATCTCTTTATCCACCAAATTACAACCGCCACCATGACCGCCATATTACCGCGTGTTGTCACCATCACATTTACCAACACCACATATTCACAAAGCATTACCACCGCCACACCGCCATTATCAGTACCCAAAATTTTCATATGTTATTTCCTTGGCCTTGTCATTTGCCTTTTCTCTTCATAAAAAAAAGGAGGTAGAACCAATATGATTTCTTTTTCCATATGATACACCGCCTCCTGTCAATTCCTTTTATTCCGCCGCCGCCACCATTTTTACTCCATCACCACTGCCATCGCCATCACCACTAACACGGTTTTGAAATTGTACTCTCTCTCTCTCTCTCTCTCTCTATATATATATATATATATAATTTGTTAAATACTATAATTTCCAAAAACATCTACTTTTGTTTAGTTTTACTAGTTTAGTGCCGTTTAAAATGATAACCCCACAAATGGAAAACTAAATTTGGTCCTATAATGTATAATGTTAAGTGATAAGTAGGCCGCCTTCTTTTCAACATCCTGAAGTACCGATAGACACGAACATCTTTTTGCCATTAGAGGATTTGTGGGAAATTAGATGAAAAAGAAAGATTTTATTTATCCCCCCTCTAAAACAAGTTTGTGGATGATGCACTCTTTAAAGCAATATATTCTTGGCCATAGAAGTTTTTGAGAACGTAAAAGTGCAAAAATTACAAGTACTCTGAGAAGTACATAACTACCATAAATTTATATAAGTTGAAAAGACGTTTTTGGAACAAACACGCCTATATGGAAAACATAAGTAGAACAGTTATATATGCAAATGTAATTGTTAGAATTTACTTGAAAATAAACTAGAAATTAATTGAATGAAAAATCTCATCTTTTAAGTAAAGAGATTTTATTAAAATAAAAATATTTTTTAAAAGATAATAACGCTATTCGCAATGGGGTCTAAATCACGCACCGCACATGAGTATCAGGAACCATAACGTCTTACTATTATTACCATGTGTATTGTAATAGCATCTTTTTACTTAAAAAGTACCTATTTCTAAACAATCTGCGACAAAGTAGCTTGCTTGTTTCCTAAGAAACTTCTCTATTCAAACAATTTTTCACTTGTTTGAAAACAATAAATGATTTTAAAATTATCTATAATTAGGACATACATGAAACTAATATGCATTCCAAAAAGTGTCTTTTGATTTAACTATATGATTAGTGCAAATAACTCAAAGTTCTCTAAAACTTACTAACGAACTTAGCTTTAAACTAACTACTCTTTACTATGAAAGGAATAATGCACAATTCGTATCTCTTGCTTCGACGGGAAATTCTTAGTTAACTTAGCATTATTATGGTGTAGTGTGATATATCCTGTTATAGGAACTCTCTGGAAAGTAAGGTGTTTGCTTGTTTTTATCAAGAAAACTTCTCAACTTCCAGCACAGTTAATGGACAAGTTTTTAATTGTACATACTGCAGAAAAATTATTTCAACTAGATCGTGATTAGTGATTCCAAAATCAATAGAAACAAAAAACAAAAACAAGAGCGCTTAGTGAATCACAGAAGTTTTTTCGATTCATTGGCCCCATTGTTAGGGCCCTTATTATGGAATCACAGAAGTTCATCTTCTCCTACTAATGGTGTAGAGTTTATTGTGTTAGAATATTTACATAAACAAATACAAGTGATCTAACGTGCTTATAAAACATGACTGTATAGATGTTGATTTACCACCTTCGACCATGTTAATGGTCTGCTAAGTCTTCTACTCTCATAAATCTGAATGCTCTCCTAGGTGGGATGGAAAGGCTCCTAATGTCAGAGTACGAACCCAGCCCTGCTTTTATAGCGTTTATAGTAGAATAGGAATCCATCTCGATCTCCTAGGAGATATGCTCAATCACTTTCTTTCATCCTTATTTTGTATCGCGGCTAAGAAAAAGACGGAAGCAATGGCATATTGGTTATGTATAAAACATATCATACGGGCATACAAAATCTTGAACATAACAATGTCCCTAAATCAATCTACTAGAGAGGGTCTCGTGGTAACACTCTCTCCTTCATGCAAGAAATAAGGGTTAAATACACGTTAGTATTTTAAAAGTACCCTGAAGTCTCACTTGAGGGTCCCAAAGTGTAATTCTTTTTACACATAAGGGTCTATAATTTCAAATTTACAATAAGTAAGGGCATCCATCTAAATTTCTAACAATCTAGCCCTTTCCGTCAGGGGTAATTCTGGGATTCTTGTTTGGTATTTGGCAATTCCTGACTAGGTTACGAACACAATGTGGGCATAGCTAGTACGTACACTCACAACTCTGACATAGATTCCTTGTCTTCTGATGGACGGTCACTGACAGAGTTTTGGGACACCACTGGTTCAAGGGGACCAACATCTTCACCTAAGATTTTTGCAGTGAAGTGACTTGCTTCCCAGTCGAGATCTGGCCACTCAGCAACTATTATTTTGGCACCCTGAAGCTTCGGCTCCTTGGTCATGGGATTGTTGCAGAGATCATTGGTTTTTGCTTTAGATTTAGTAGAATTTCTACACCATGACTCACACCATAGCCATTCTTGTGGCAGCGGAAAAATTGGTACGGTGTGCTAAGCGTAGTTTGGGAGGGCAGCACAGGGTTGCCAGTTGAGAGGGCTGGGGATGATGAAGGAGGGAAGAGAGGGAGAAGGCAACGGGGAGTGGGGGATGCCGACGATGGGTAGGAGCGACATTGAGGTCGTAGGGGCGACGGCGGCGCAAAGAAGGAGATGAGGGATTAGGGCTTTTTTGGATTAAGGTTGAGAGAGAGAGGCAGTGTGTGGGTCGGGTAACGGGTCTAGGATTGGACCCTGGCTTCATTAAAGGAAGAGATGCGCAGGGGGGCATGCGGGTGGGGGCAGGGCGGGCGAGTTCTCGTGGGCGGGGGGGTTCTCCCCTATGTTTTTGCCCCAAGGAGATTTTTCAAATATGGAATCCCAAATTACCCCTAACGGAAAGGGCTAGATCGTTAAAAATTTGGACGGATACCCTTACTTATTGCAAATTTAAAATTACAGACTCTTATGTGTAAAAAAATAAATTTTGAGACCCTCAATTGAGACTTTGGGGTACTTTCAACGGACTAACGTGTATTTAACCCAAGAAATAACTAGTATTAGATATAAACCGGGATTGCGCGTGGAGAGATGCAAACCATTAGCAGTAAGCCTACTAGCTAATTTATACCGTAGAGAGAGAGAGAGCGATGAGTGACACTTTAGTATAGTATGGGGTACAAACCTCACTAGAAATGTAAAGCAAAGTCCAAAATCTTGACAAACATTTCCAAACTTTTATATCGAAATGGAAGTTGAATTAGAACATAGCAAATTTAACGCCTCTTATGTTTAATCGAGTGACGTCCAACTTGGTGAAATCTTTTATACACATTTAAAGACGATAGGACATGCTAGCATCGGTTAAGCAAGGAAAATGCTTTTTTCCTTCAGAATAAATGTTTCTACAATTTAACCCAAAATACACATGAACACTGAGCTGCCTAAATTGTATAATTGAAAGCATTTAGCAGTAAGATGAAAAAACCATTGAAGGAGAGGGGAGAAGGATACAGATTAACTTGCTACTGTACAGAAATTTGTCTTTTTCATACTTGTTTAGCAGATTGTCCATGCGGAGGCCAACTGAGAGGATTCCGTAGGAGGGAGGGAACGAACATTGATGTCAATGGGGCGCAAACGATATTCAGTGTCGAGTTCTTTAATGATTTTGACCATCTCTTCTATCAGAAGGGTCCTCCTTGCAAACTTCTCTCCCATGTCTTGGTGGTTCATTCTATGCTTCGGCCACAGAGACATCTTCAGCATGTTTAGCCCCACCAAGCTCATCACCACAATAGTTGGAGCTGGATGCCAGTGATCCTTCTTGCTCTCGATGTAACTGCAGATGCAACAACGTTAAATACCTAGGTTTAATTTTATCATGTGAGACCATTTCTTGATTAGGATTAAAACTTGTAGCAGATGAAAAACTGCAGATTGGTATATGCAGTGCATGCAAAATTTATATGACAGGTATAGTGACTTTGAGCACGAGGGCAACTGATACCAACAATAAATGTAGCAGAACGGAAAAGGCAAGAGATTTCATACATAAATACCTTGTTATTCTTTCCTTTATGATAGAAATCTTCTCTTCTGGAGTTGCAATATGGACATAGAAATCAACCGAGTCACCCATATCCGGACTACGATTGTAATTACCGATGGGCTTGGTTGCAAGAGTACTATTTGAAAACGTGATCTTTTGGCTGTCGTATTTCAGAAAGGTTGTAGTCAAAATACTCATCTCTTCCACAATCATCTGGAAAATTAGTAAAACGCAGGATCAGGTTCAATATAAGAGTAACATATAATAACATAACACATAAGTCAAAGTTAAAAGAACTGGTTTAGATACCTGAACTCCATCTATTTCACACCGATCACCCACATCAAACGGATGCATCACGAATAAGAAGACTATCCCTTCAAATATGGTCTTAAGAGTATTTCCAAAGATAAATGCCACGACAAGGAACTGAGAGCCGATAAAAAGTAGTATTTCCCTCGTTTGGACACCGAGTATGTGGAGGCATATAACCACAGCGACAATGGAAACTAACACGTTCACCATCTTATGAAGCTTTTTTACAGCTGTTTTTGTATCATTCAATGTCAAGGCAAGCGCCCTTCGTTCACTAAAAGCTTTGACCTACGAGAATCAAGTGTACTAAATCGTCAAACAATATCTGTTGCAGGATGTTACAATTACCAAAGTCATCACCAAAATGGCGCACAGGGAGAGAGAGAGAGAGAGAGAGAGAGAGAGAGAGAGTAGGCATTTTTATGTGAAATATTCAAAATCAATAATCCCAAGAACCTTACCACCCAGTTCTTCAGGGATGACTTGCTAATTTTTTCACATTCAGATGATCCTTCCAAGAGACTCATGGTCTTCAACGCCTCTTTTTCCTGCAAGAACCGCATGAGGTCTTCCAGACAGATGAACCTGCCAGAAGTATATGATCAAGATAACTAATGACTGTATGAAGTGTATGGTTGGACAAGGAAACCATGTTGACTAGAAACAGCATTTGGAAATTAAAGAAATCCTCTAGTAGAATATTTTATGGCAACGAAGAACCAAGTATTTGGGGGACAATCAACCGTTGGTACTTAGCCTCAGTAATGAATTGGCAACTTTGGAAAATTCTATTCCGCATTTGCCATAAGAAAAAATGCGCAGGAGAGGTGAGCAATTGCTGTAAAATTCTCTTACAATATCTTAGTTTCCTCCAAAAGTAGCATTTGCTTGTACTACTAATATCTGCATCGGTTTATTACCTTAGAGTAGAATAAATATTATAAACAACCAGACTGGAAAAACAAGAGGACGACAGGGAAAATGTGAATGTAGATGGAAAAAGTATTTTAAAGGCAAAATGCATGAAAATTTACTTGGAGTCTGCCTTGGCTACATTCCGGAATATCTTCCTAGCTGCAACTTTCGCCTCAACTTCACTTCTAATCTGCCTCGTGGAATCATCCTCGTGTGTTGAATCTAGTATCTGCTCATCCAGGGTAGACATGACTCCATGGCGAACTATATTCATCCACCTCTTCATGTTCCAGGCAGAAATATTTTTAGGATTTAGCTTATGCAAGTGGTCAATTGGTATCCCATCATCTTGTTTCTTGGACGTCAGTGCTCCAGAGTTCTGGGTGCTTGCTACTCTAGCTGGTCTCACCCTCGGACCCCTGGTGCATTCTAAGGTAGTTGCTTTCATTTCAGCTGACACTTTACTCCCTGCACTTTCAAAGTTGGAAACCTCGGCCATGGTCTTGACCTCTTCTTCCCTATTCTTGTGTGCTTCCATCAAAGGTGGGCCAGATAGCGTTTCAATCACATATTGGTTAAACAATGATTCCTGGATGCGGTCAAAGAAACTGCTAACGTGGAATGACGAGGCTAGGACCTTAACCAAGAGGGTCTTACCTAGCCAGAGCAATGTACTCACCAACATACACCACATTATGTTGTCCACATTTCTGAGGAACTTAATGCTACCTTCAACCTCCTTGTGAAACATCAAACGCCAGGCAAGCAAAACAAGGCCCAACCAAATGCAGTTCTGAACAGCATTCCTCACCCCATACACGAAATAAAGAACCTTCTTGCGCAAAACAAAGTTTCGCTCCATACAAAAAACAACTACTCTAACCCCCCAACCAGACACCAGCCGGCCACATATCAAAACAAGAACCAAGACCTCCCATTTCCACATCTCAAGTCCGCGTAAATTTTTCTCCCTCCACTTAGATATTGAAAGTGTACACACCAACGTGATCACGATAAAAGCCAGGCTGACCCATTGAATCAATGTCAGGGCATTAAGATTCTCCATATTCTTATAGTTGTTGGGAATATCTTCTTCTAGCAAGAAATCATCTTCTTCATCTACCTGTCCTGATTTAGCTAACATCCCAGACTTCATCTGATTCGAAATTCCCATTCTTCCTGACCACCTATCCCTAATTTCTACTGGGTCCTCTAATCTGGACTTCGTATTCGTCCTTGACAGAATAGTTTCTCTCCTTAATCCTGTCATTTGAAGATGTTTAAGTAGCGAGCATCATTCAGATATGGCTAAGTAGAAAATATTAACCGAAAAATAAAGTGCAGCATGCCAAACAGTTGCATTAGATCATCAATAAATAAATATAAAAGGGGCTAGTGCAAAATGCCGAGAAACTTAGCCGAAGAGGTTGTGAAGTGTATAAGATAATGCATATTCTGGAAAGGAAGCTCTGGAGTGGAACTTAGCACCACAAAAACCTCCAATGTTGGATGCAATGCAGGTCTAGTAAGATGTTAAGGAAAGGCAAATGCAAGCAAGATCAAACCATAACATTCATTATTATCCCAGAAAAAGAAAACCATGAAGGCACATACCAACTTGAGTTCATCTAATTCAGGCCAAATGGCGGCATTCGAACTCTCAGAGAGGTAGCATGGTTATTGTGCCTTTTACAAGAAGCATAATACATCAGTTGTCCTTACAAGGAAACAAAACCCATACATATATAGCAAAAACAAAAGATGGCCTAAGACCAGTCACAGTAATGGATCAACCTTATCAAGCAAACAAGAATCTAACAAAACGGCAAAAAGATGATCAAGAATGTGTAGCACAACCATTAAAAAGCATACAAAAAAACCAGTAATTCTGTTAACTTCTCACCAGAACCTTTGTTTCCTTCAGAAGCAGCAGACATGTATGGGAACCTGCTATTATCTTTTTGTTCATTGATTTCACCTTCATCATCACCGATGGAAGCATCAGCATTATTGTCGTTTTTATTACGTCCGCCATTCATACTACTCGGAGCCTGAGGTTTCGAAACAAAACCCTTAGGGTTTTGGAAATCACGAAAGTCGCCCATCTCGAAATCGGCATCAAACGATATCTCGCCATTACCCTCCTTGTGCTGCTTCGCGAACCGACCAACAAGCTTCGACGGCGGCGAATCTTCACCGGCAATCTTGATAACAACCTCGTCAGGATCTATCGACAATGTTCTCACCGGGCGATTATTGTCGTTGGGCTCGGAGAGTATTGGTATGTGTTCGCGGGTTTCAGCAGGAATCTTGTACGAACCGTTAGACTTGAAAAAGGCCATCAAAATCTTTGATATTGCGCAAGAGATGTAAAGCAGTGCAGGGAATGCAAGTTTTAGGTTTAGGGTTTATGTGTAACGCACGCTCTGCGCGAGGGTTTTATATGGGAGAGAAAACGCGTCAGCTCTGCCAGCTGGTGCGGCCGCCATGACCAGTAGGGTTTTCGCTCGGAGCAGGGCGCCAAATGGGCCGAGCTGAGCTTTGTTTAGGCTTCCGGCTTGTTTAACAAAGGAAAAATAATTTTGAGAATAAATTTAAACTTGAGCTAAATACAGGCTCGTGAGCTTTTATTTAGTCCATCAAGTTGAATATTTGTGGACTATATGTTACGATTGCCATCCTCTCTGCCGATACATCGAAGAATGATGCTAAATATATTTTAGCTGTAAAAATTGTCATAATAAATTTTTGAAACAACAATAAGGTATACATTCTCAATTTTATATTACTAAAGTTATTAAAGCATAACAGAAATTTTTTACAGCAAACGGTCCTTGTCCGTGTTACTCGTAGATTTTTCTTTGTGATAATTAAAATAAGAATTAGGACTGCATTTAGTAATGGCAATAGACCTGATCGGCTTGGCCGTTGCGGATCTCTGCTCACCGCCCATGGCTTCCACTTCGTGACCTGAAGACACACCACCTCGCATTATGTTCGCTTTTGGGTTCCAAATCCGTCCTTACTTGGGCACCTAAGATCTCTACCCTCTTCGACTAGGAATTTTTTTTTTTTTTAATTTCATTTTTGATTCACTGGAGTTGGCCTCATGAGACAAGGTCCTACATGCATAGGCAGATACAGAAAGTTCAATCGCGGGGACCAAAAAGTCATAAATTTTTTTAATGGCTAACATTAAAGAATTTAGAAGGTTCAAATTTACATGAAAAATAAAAATTATATATTATAATTAGCTCATTATTGATTACGTTAAATATAAAATCGATTGCTGAATTTGGCTACTAATCATATATTTTTTTCATCGTGATTTATTTAACTTGATTATGTTGGTCAACAATAAATTACTAATCTTGTAGAAAGAAACTTAATTCTTAATGTGTAGATGTATTACTAGTGTACTTATTAATTATATGAATATAATAATAACGTATAAGTTAAAAAATTATAAATTTTAAAACTTAATTCATCTTGATCTCCTCGTACTTTTTTTTTTTTTTGTAATCTAAAGTTTTAGAAAATTTTCAAAGAATGAAGATGGCGTAAGGAAATGCAAAATACAAATATGTGATGGTCATTGGCACAAAGAGTAAAAAACACAACAAAATAAAACCTTAATTAATTAATGTTATAAACTAGTGACAGTTTTATAATTATTTAAAATACGATTTTCCATTATTTAAAAAGTTAAATAAAAGTTCTTCAAATTTGGGGAGTGCCATGGCCCCCACCGGTCAGGTGGGTGGTCCGCCCCAGCCTACATGCGTGACTATTGATCTCTTGACATTGGTCCAGCAATTAAGTTCTGCAAGTTTCAAATAGATACATGTGTGGCTATTTGATTTTCTAGACATAGGTTTAAACAATGATCTTCTACAAGTTTCAAGTAAATGCCTCTCAAACTTCTTCTTTCACTATATCGAGGGTTTGTCTATCCCACACATATCGATCGGTTGTAGGAAAGGTTATGATTGCATTGTATATATGTTCGACCCTGCTCGCAAACTTAGAGATACTTATTTAGTTAGCCATTTTAAGGGAGGTATTGTCTATGCGGAAGGATTGTAGACCTGGGGCTTTATAGATGGTTTTTGAACTACTTTCAAGAGTTCATATTGGACTGTCTTACCAGGTTAAGGGAGGTGGGAGAAGGGATGGATTTTAGGCGTGTCACATAGGCTCGAGATTGGGTTCCCTGGGCTATGTGCAACTGCACCTTATTAGGATGGACAAAATGCATGAGAAGGTGGAATTGTTGTATACACAAAATGTGGAACACCCCTAGCACTTTTAAATGGAGGCATTGCTGAGAGAGACCCATTCGTTGGCCTGGGTTTTTACTACTTCAAGATCATAACTATGACTACGACTATAAGAAAATTCCCAAGTAAAAGTTTGGAAGCAAATATGTGATGGCTTCTTAACTTAACTAGAGCAGAAAAAATGTCGGAAATTTTTACTTTTCACCTAGTAAGTACAATTGCCTCTACACGGGAACATAACACCAAACCTGATGACAACTTAATATTATGACATTATTCATATTAGAGTCAACTTCGTAAATTAAGGAATCTCCTTAATTAACTCACAATCATATCAAGCTGCCATATCAATCTTGTTGTATCTTGTCAATCCTTAATTTGTATCTTGTCAATCCTTAATTTATTAATTGTATGAATTGCTATGTCAAGTGTAATGCCTATAAATACAGGCCTGCGATGTACTCTTAAACACACAGAAATATACAGACATTTTCTGTTTCAACTTGGTATCAAGAGCCATTTCTGGGATCTTTTTTTTTCCTCTCCCCACCTCTTTCTCACAGCACCAACACTATTGCCATATATCCACGGCACGCCGCCATGCCACCGTGCATTCCTATTATTTTTCCTCTCTATTTTTGGCTCTCACGCTGCTGCACGCGCCCCACGCATCATGGTAGATAGTGCATCAACACACCTCTCCTACAGCATGCTTCACATGCGCCAACGCGCCCACGTGCAGCTCTTGCCTCACACTGTTCTACTTCTTCTGTGTACACGCGCAGGCACCAGGTTCAGCTCCTTCTCGGCTCAGCTCGATAGGTTCCATTAAAAAAGTAAAAAAAATAAACCATGGCTGCTCAAAAAGATTGTACTGATATTTAGCGTTATATTCAACTTATTCTTGATGATGCAAACTATCTTCATTGGGCACAAGTGATGCATCATTTTCTTCAAGGACGTCGTCGTTGGGGCTATGTTAGTGGCACTATCAAGGCTCCATCTCCCACTGATGCCGCTCTCCATCTCCCACTGATGCCGCTTTTGAGGAGAAAGAGGCTGATTAGATTGCAGAAATTTTAAAATTATTAGTTGGTTCTCTAACATCTCTCTGCCAAAGATCAACCAACTGTTTGGATCGTTTGACACCGCAAAGGAAGTTTCGGATTATTTGGTTGCCATCAACACTGTATCTGACTTAGCCTCTCAGTATCAAATTGATCTGGATCTCCATCTCTCTGCCAAAGATCAACCAACTGTTTGGACCATTTGACACCGCAAAGGAAGTTTGGGATTATTTGGTTGCCATCAACACTGTGTCTGACTTAGCCTCTCGGTATCTGATTGATCTGGATCTCCATCGTCTTCGACAGGTTCTTAGTCAATCCATTCAAGACTATTACAGCCAGTTAGCAATCCTTTGGGATAAGTAGACACATCGCTCTTAGTGTACAGCTTGTCCAGTGCACTACTCTCATGCCCATGACAGTAAGCAACTCTGTCAATTTTTTATGGGTCTGCTTGATGATTACGAAGATCGGTGCTCCTATCTCGTAAAATGAAACCCGACTTCTACTCTTGCTGCAGCTCTTACTAAGATAAAGTCTAAGGAGGTCCAAAAGAAGACTTGTTATTCTTGCTCTTCCTTTCTCTAATCAGAATGTTCTTACCACTCCGACTGTTCTTGCCACTTCTTCTCACCCTTCTTTAGGAAAAAGTGGTGTGACTTTCACAAGTGAGGATTTTACTCGACTAATGATTGCAAGCGAAATCCAAAAAACAAGAACTCTGTTTCGGGCTACACTCCACCTAGATCACCGTCTCAACCAGCTGCTGCTGTTACCAACACTGTTGTCTCTGTTGTGCCTTCTTCTTCTACCTCTACTATGAAACTTACTGTAGATGAATGGGCAGTAGTTTCTAATTGTTGCCTTTCCCAGATGGGTAACTCTAGTGGTATTTCTACTTCATCATTTCCTAGTTCTTCTACCTGTTCTGTAGCCTCAGGTACTAAACCTTGGTTATTAGATTCTTCTTGTTGCAATCATATGACATCATATTCCTCTTTATTCTCTCATAAAGTGTCTAGTTTATCAATACCTCCTATACATACTGCCGATGGTACTACCTTAGACACCACACATGTAAAATGATAGTACGAGGAATAAGAAAGAGCACCCCGTTAGTTTTAGTAAAAGTCACCTTAAGAATGGTCTATCTATGCAAGTATCAGGTGTCACATATTGAGTGTCAGAATGATGTTTCTTAATGAGCTTGGAAATATTTCTTTTGGAGAAAAAGAATTTAGAAGTTTTCCATTTGTCGAGAGCTTGTCAGGTAGTCATGCCCTGAAAAGTTAGACAATCAGGTTTCAAGCTGAAACTCTAATGAAGGAGAAGAAAAGTGTATCACTTTGTTGTTCACACATCTGCATACACAATTTATGCTCAGCTACTTTGTTGTGTCAGATATGGTGAATTGTTCAGGTACTTTGAAGGTCATTGTGGACGTCCCCATTTCAATGAAAAATGCGAATTAGGATGAAGGCTACAAACCAACGCTCTCCTTCCTATATAATTAGCCAAAGTGTCTCAAATAATTGCTACATATTGCAGTCATAAAATCACAATTAGTCTGGTGGGCTTCTGGCCTTGTGGAACCGTGTTCCCTTTGGGCAAAGACATCCTCCCCATCTTAACTCGCTAAGCTAGGAACCCGCATATAAGACACCGACAAGTAGCATTACATGGCTACAATGGTGGTGAGATTGGAGACTGTCCTGGTCTGGCCTGGCCTGGCCCGGCCTATATGGGGAAGTTCAGCATCTTAATTAAGAAGGAAACTGAACCAATAGAGATAGTGATTCTATTGACTGATTGATATAGAACGCAGTGGGGTGTTGGGGTGAAAGAGTGTAAAATTTTGGGGGAGGGATATCTATGCAGATTTTCCACGACTATACGTGGAAGCAATCCAACTTGTTCTTGTTTCTTCTTTTAGAGATGCTTGGTATTGAATATGAATAGGGCTACTTATGTTGGAATGTTTTAAAACTTCCTCCAATATAAGTGTCTTTTATTTAAGATTATATAACATTCATTTTTTGAAAAAAAAAATTTATGATTGTCACCTTACTTCTAAAGGTGTCTGTGCACCTTTTCCCTTTGAATAGTAAGAGATGTCTAGCAAAGGAAATTGAATGGTTAGACAAAAGTTAGCTAGATGCTAGAAAAATAGGAGACAAAGACGCTATAGATATTATTACTAAAATTATTTTATATATATCAGATATGTAGGCAATCTGATTGGACGGATTTACAAGTGAAGTAGTCTAGCTCTTAGAGGAGACGCTACTATGAGTCTATTATTTAATCTTCGACCATTGTTTTTCATTATATTGCACGAAGGGAGACAATAACTATTTAAACTCAGGCAATAAAAAATTATCATCTCTCACATATTAGCGGTTCTTTGAATGCCTTCATTTGCTACTTTTGCTTATACACATGCATATACTACTGACTTACTTTTTAGATATATTTTGATGATTTTTAATGTTATGCATTTTGCGGTATTTCTAAATAAATTTTGCATATATTAAAAATAAGCATTTTACTACAACTTCAGAGACCAATCTTGCTTAATCTCCATTTTCACTGAAGTCATTGAACATTGGTGGAAGAAATTTCCACATCACCTTGTACTTAACGATCAATTGCACCCAGCATCCCGTGATTCTAATTTTGACACTCAGCATCAAAATTTTGAAAATCTTGATTTTCAGCACCAAATCACAGTCAAGATGGCCTTTGACCACATATATGTTACTCTTTTAAGGATAAATGTATCTTTTTGTCTGAAAACCGCACCTACGTGGCACCAACTACACAAGCATTAATTCCCTCCATGTCATTTCCTTCCAACAGCTAAAATTCTCTCTCTGCATTCTCTTTCCTTATACACACATTTGAAATTCCTAACTCTCATATTCCCTAGGTAATCTCCTTAGGGCTTAATGATCGACGATTCACATAGTGATGGAGTCATTCAATTCGAGATGTGAGATCATATGTTCGAAGACATCATTTATACACCCGGTTACGATAAGTATTCCTCATTATCCATACTACTATATGTCGTGTTTGATCATTTTTTGTTCGTAAGATTAGGTACTGTTGTGTTTTCTCTTTGATTACATTTTCTATTGTGCTTATCCTTTGATTTAATTTAGGGTTTCTATGCATATGAGGGTTTACTCTTGGCATAACGAGGTTTGTGTGTAGAGGACATATATTACTATTTTGCTTTTCAAATCCTCACTTTCTGGCTTCTTAATTATTGTACAATTGTATTAAGGTGTACGATTGACAGTTAACTGATCACATTTTCCTTAAAAATTTCCATGCTTTTTCAATTTTTGGACCACTAGGTCAATGCTGAAGTATAATTTCAAATTATTTTATTATTATGTGAAAGTGTATTCGTGAAACAGGTCTACTATTATATTGATCAATAATTGTAGTACTTATACTGTAGATCCTTCCATGCCATACATCACTCTGAAAATGCATAGTGATGGACAAATACATAATGTTGGAGAGAATATATCTGTGGATGGCAGTTTGACTTTTTTTTGACAATGTAGATTTTGAAAAGGATGGAGATTCAGTTATGGCACGGGATGCTTAGGAAGGTGGGATATGTTGACTTTTATGGTTTGTGTACTTGAACCTGACCCTTGAGTGTACTCTAGATGATGGCCTAGTATATAGCCAATAAATTTAATACAATGACTCTATGTCAATTGCTTCCCCTAGGATGGTGATAGAAGTATATGCCATTCACTGTGGCCCTTTTCAAGCATTGCCAGAAGCCACAGGTCATTTTGTGGGTGGGCAGGCTGAAGAGAATGTTGAATATGTGAAAGTAGTTGATATTGATGATTACATGGATGATGGTGATGATTCAGAATATGGTAGTTTGGAAGAAGAACATCTGTCCAAAAATCATGCTACTGTGTATAGAAAGAGAGCATGAGGATACTAAAAATGCTAGTGTAGAGAGGATTCTGATCATGGTATAGTGTGCAAGGAGAGCATGATTAGTCTAGTTATGAAGAGGATTCTGATGGTGATTTTGAGGATGATGACTACATAATGGATGAGGTTGAGGATAGTGACGATGATGATGATGGGTTATTTGAGCAAAAATGTAGGTAAAAATGTGGTTGAGACTGATGAACTAAATAATGACGATGACCTCAATTGCGGACATGATGCTGCTGCTACGAGATGTTTGCATGGGTCTGATGATAAGGGCTGTGGTTTGAACCCTAATTTTCCAGTCTTTAATAAAACATGGTTGAACTTCAGGGACACTGAAATATGGTTGACACTAAAATTTAGGTTAGGTTATGCTTTAGGGGTCGAGTTGAATTCCAAAATCTATCAGGGCATGTGCTTTAAAGCATGGGAAGGAGTTTGTAAAGAAATCTAAGAAGAAGAAGAGGGTGTTGGTTGCGTGTGAGCCTGAAAAGGGGACATGTCCATGAGAGCTTTTAGCTTCCCTGAAACATGATGAAGACAAATTTCATATAAAAAGAGTTGGCCTAGATCACACGTGTTATGATGTTAGATATGTAACCTCCAAGTTTCGGTCTGAACAGTATAAAAATCTAGGAAGCACGGACACGGACACGGTGTCAGACACCGACACCGACAGGAACACCGGACACCGTAATTTTCAAAAAATCAGATTTTGGACACCAGGACACCGCTATTTTTAATATATTATTATATATATATATATATATATGTATATATCAAATACATTTCACAATCTAAAATAATAACTAAGTCAAAAAAATATTTCTAAAATGTACTGGATAAAATAACTAAGTAAAAAGAAAAAGAGGGACTTTCTTCACTTAATCAGTACTAATGCAAGAAACAACTCTTGACAGAGAGAGAGAAAATAAAAAGAAAGAAATGACTATTGACCGAGGAGAAAAAAGAAGAAAAGAAGGAATCTTTTTTTTGGTTGGTGAAAGGAAGGACTCTTCACAGAGAAAGAAACGACGGGGAAGAGAAGAAAAAGGAGACGAGATGAGGAAGAAAGATATGTGGGTCAGCGACGGTGGCAGAGGACCTCCAGTGACGATCAAGTGAGCTCTGACGACGACGACGGCTGCTTCAGTATCTGGTGACGGCGAATGGATCTGTTGGCGACTGAGCTCTGGCAACTGGATCGTTGGCGACTGAGCTCCGCCGACAGCTCCGAGTCAATAATGGCTTAGAAGTGCACCTGTGAGGTGAATGAGAAAGAATCAACCGTGAGGTAAGAGAAGCAGATGGTCCGACATTACTCCATGTTGTGTCCAACACTCCTCGGTGAAGTGTCCGACACGGTGTTGAAAAATTAAAAAAAAATTCAGAAACTGATTGGCGGTATCCGGCACGTGTCGGGCGGTGTCCGGAGGGTGTCGGGTTGTCCGTATGTTTAGGACACCATACCTCCACCTAGGAGAGGTGTTCGTGCTTCCTAGATAAAAACAAGTGGAGAAGTAATCCCACAAGGCCAGTGCAGGCAGTTAGGAATCAAATTGAAGAGAATTGTGTGGCAATGTCTCTAAAAAGTACAGGGCTAGAAGTAGAGCAATATGGTTAATTAGAGGCATTGTCAAGGAGAAATTAATTTGCACAACTCTGAAATTATGGTTAGGAATTACAAAGAACTAACCCTTGGACTATTGTTCATATACAGGCAAACAGTAGTGGGGAACAACCAGGCTTTGAGAGGATACATATATCTTCCTTAGTGGTCTTAAGAGGGGATTCTTAGAACAGTGCAGACCCTTAATATGGTTAGATTGTGTTGTCACTTGAAAGGTATAGTCAAAGTGCAGATTCTAACTGCTTCTGGCATTGATGCCAACAATGGAATGTTTCCAATTCCTTATAAAAATATTGAGATCGAGTGCCTGTACACGTTCTTTGAGATGGTTTGTTGAGTTACTTGTAGATGACTTGAAAATCAACCCTAGTGGATGGACCTTCATATCAGATAAGCATAAAGGTCTGTTAAATTCAATATATGCCAATTGATAACTTTAAGAAGGCAGGATTCAGAGGGTTGACATATAAGGAATATTTCTGGAGTGCAGCTTATGAAACTTATCTAGATTAGTTTGGCAAGGAAATTGAGAGGCGTAAAACAACATGGCCCTCAAACATAAGATAGCCCTAAACTACAAACTGGCAATGGTGGAGATAGGGGTGCTACAATCAGACAATCATGTTAGAAGCTCCACCGTCAGGCAACACAATCATCTACTAATGCTGAAGCAAGTACAAGAAGGGCTGCAAGGAACATAAGAAATAAAGTTCTTATTTGTTATGATTATTGTTATGGTTTACAAATTATTTTGTTTAATGTCACTATGTTTGTGTGAACAGGATATTTCAAGAAGTGCACCTTCGCCCAATATGCATAATGTGCAGAGAAGGACTGTAAGTGATGTTCTGTGAATATAATTCATTTGGTGTGGATAGTAAATGATGTTGCCTGAGTGTGGTTTTGTTGCAAAATAAAAGGAAGTCAGTAGATCACAATGTGGCTCCCGCTACAGCTGAATGTGAGGAAGTGACCTCTCTTGAAATGGCTATATCTTTTATTTGTCAGTCTTGAAAAGTGACGTAGCGTGCTAAACTTAGATTTTGTTTGATATCTTCAGGATGGAGATCATGTATAACATGTCCTAAACTCACACTAATCTTAATACAAGTGTGACACCCACAGTTTCACAACCCAAACTATGATCTATACAGTGGGGTTAGGATCCAAGAATCAAGTTTGTCATGAAAAGACCAGAGAACAGTGTCATGAGCATCACTTCTACAAGCTAGAAACACGAAGAAAAAGTAGAAAGAAAGAAGCTACAAGGAGTAACAGAAGGTATTAGGCAATCTTTTGTAATAGGACACTTTTTGTGCAATGGAAACTAGATGATATTAGGCACTCTTTTGTAATATGACATTTTTTGTTTAGCATCCCTTTGATATTAAGGCTCGGTCAACTTTGGACCATATTTTGTAGCCATTTTGTTGTAATGGTACAGATTATGATAGAAATACAAATGTCATTGAGAAAGTCGCAACTCTTTACCATTTTTGTTATATTGACCAGCTTATAGTGTGCATGCATTTTCATGTAATTCACACTTGGACACACAGAGAAGAAAGAAACATTTTATGCATTACATTCAAACGTTAACATGTTGGAATCTCCAATATGCATCACAACACCACAGAATAATATTCGATTCTTGTAAAACATTCATCAACTTTTTTTTTTTTTGCCACCCTAATCTTCTTCCTCAAATGTTCAACTGCTTTAGCATATGTCTCATTCTTCTCAGCCAGCTCCTTAATTATGTATACCAAAATTTCATTCTTTTCCTTAAAGTCTTCAATTATTCTTTTTTTCCCCACGATCATACCATGAATTTCATCATTTTGCTTTATGATCTTCTTTTCAAACTACTTCCCTCTGTCACACACTCCTACGTCAAAGTACTGACGAGGCATTTCCTACAAACATAACATAATAATTTCAAATTTTACACATCAAGAGAAAGAGGAAAGTAATTAAATTACCTCATGATTGGCACATCCAAAAAAAAGCCCTTCTAGGGATGTCTATCATCCAAGCACATTTTATGCAAGAAGGTCCACAGTAACTGATATGGCATTTTTCCAATTGATTATTCGAATTGCAACTGAAACTCATCTCTACAAGCTGAGACTCCAAATTCAAAGCCCTAATTTCAATTTATGTCATAAACTCCCCATGATCTTGCCCCGCATCTCTAAAATCTCGAAATCACAAAAAGAAGATAATTATAAATTAATAATCTACCCGTAGCTTCGTCTTTCACTTTTTGGAGCTCCGAGTGATCTCTTCTTCACATGAGTGCAGCTATAATGTGTGTGTGCGTACGCGCGCGTCTAAGTTTTTATATACACATGTAGCCTTTGGAGGGATATGAGAGAGAATTGTGGATGTTTTGGAGGGAAATGAGGTGAAGGTTATTTGTGTGTATAATTGGTGTAATAAGAAGTTGACTAAGATTTCACGGACAAAGAAACCATTTTGTCCCTAAGAAAGTAACGGAGATGTGGTTAAAGGCCATC
Organism: Escallonia herrerae; assembly: GCA_033070095.1. Lineage (NCBI taxonomy): Eukaryota > Viridiplantae > Streptophyta > Magnoliopsida > Escalloniales > Escalloniaceae > Escallonia > Escallonia herrerae. Next base: position 259,712 of record JAVXUP010001041.1, on the reverse strand, counting down.
TTGACCGTCATTTAATGCTGAAAATCAAGATTTCAAAGTTTTGGTGTTAACTGCCAAAATTAGAACTATGGGGTGGTGGTTGCAATTGACCCCTAAATATGAGGTGATGCAGAATTTCTTCCAACATTGGTGCTCTCTCTGTCCCAAAAAAATTGCTCACATTTGGCTTGGCATAGAGTTTAAGAAAGGGAAAAAAATTTGGCTAATACGCCGGTTGGAGTAATCTTCCTCCTATCCCCTATATAGCGACAATCAGTCGTCTCTAAGTGTTTCTAATAACTTTTATTTAGTGGCACTAAAAAATACAGCTAATAATTGTCGTTGAAAGTGTTAGAAGAAAAATCACTAGAAACATTTAGTTACTATTAATTATCACTGTATATCGGTTGGAGGAAGATTCCTACAAACCGGGTAGGAATCAGAGTTTATTCTTTAAGAAATTGGTCAAATTGCAAGTCATTCTCCGGTTCTTCTGGCTATCTACCCCCTGTCTCATTGCATCTGCCGACTAAACCATTGCGTGTTGGTTTAATTTATCAACAACACCCATCTTCGTTTGAATCTCTTGGTTGGTTCAATACATCAACAACAAACATAATGGTCTCAATTCAGCAATGCTACTTAACAAACAACTGTTAATTAGAATGAAAGTATTATGTTTATGCCCAAGGTATTTTTATTCACTTCCACATCCAAACTTGCTTCTCAAGCGTTTGAATCTCTTTCTCCTACACAATTTTGGATACTACTTCGCTCAAAGCGTCATCTCATGGACCAAAAAAGAAAAAACAGCAGTATCTACTCAGTTTCTCTGCTGAAGCCGAATATTGTTTGCCATGGTCACCTGATCTCTACATGTGAACTGATTAGGTCTAAATGAGCTAAGACAATCTAAAACCATTTTCCCCCTCATCCGACTTCGATGAAATGTTTAAACCAAACAGCCCCCAAGGAACTGGGTTATGACTAAAACATGCACCAGCAAGTCAAGGATTTGGTCTTAAGAGGACTATATGAACAAGCCCTTGCACTCTACAAAAACCAACTCCATCTTCATGCAACCTCCACCTCCATTCTTCCCTCGGTCATTAAAGCCTGCTCTCATGCTCCAACCCATCGCTTTCTGGGTCTACAGCTCCATTGCAATGTTCTCAAATCTGGGTCTGCTTTGGAGTCCACCATATCCAATTCTATCATCTCCATGTATGCTAAGTTTCAAGATACCCAACTTGCGCGCCAGGTGTTCAATACAATGCTTCAACGAGACAGCATCTCCTGGAACTCCATGATAAACTGCTATATCCAAAATGGGTATTACGTAGAGTCGCTGGAAATGTTTAGGGAGATGTATGTGTGCGGTTTTGTACCCAAGCCGGAGCTGATTGCTAGCGTGCTTTCGGCATGCGTCCAGACCGGAAACTTTCGACTAGGAAAAGGAATTCATGCTCTGCTTATTGTGGACGGAAGGATTGAGAACTCGGTAGTCCTGTCAACGGCGTTGGTTGACATGTACTGGAGGTGTCGAGATTCGTTGGTGGCTTTTCGCGTTTTTGACAGAATGGAGGAGAAAAATGTGGTTTCTTGGACAGCCATGATATCGGGATGTGTTGCTGCTTATGATTATAAGATAGCATTTGATTGCTTTCTAGATATGCAGCTGGAAGGGGTCAAGCCAAATAGAGTGACTTGTGTTGAAGTTTTACCAGCCTGTGCGGAGGTAGGTTTTGTCAAGCAGGGGAAAGAGATTCATGCGTATGCTTTTCGGCATGGGTTTTGTTCTGATATGCGTTTCTCATCGGCTCTCATAGACTTGTATGGCAAACACGAGAATACTTTGCATCTTGCCAAGCTAATATTTGAGTTAGCAACAACAAAAGATGTTGTAATGTGGAGTTCAATGATAACGAGCTTTGCTCAAAGTGCAGATGGTGCTAAGGAGTCGGTGAGGCTTTTTGGTCAAATGCAGAAACGGGGAGTTTCACCAAACTTTGTAACATTATTGGCCGTAATTTCTGCCTGTACCAATCTATCATCAATAGATCATGGACGTGGAGCTCATGGCTATGCCTTGAAATCAGGTATGATTTTTGAGTTGTCGATTGGAAATTCGATCATAAATATGTACTCCAAGTGTGGTTTCCTCGGGGGTTCACATCAAACTTTTCAAGAAATGCCCGTGAAGGATTCAATTACATGGAGCTCTCTCATTAGTGCATATGGTCTTCATGGATGTGCGGAGGAAGCTTTGCAACTCTTTTATGAGATGCAAAAAAGAGGGTTAGAGGCTGACGGCATAACATATCTTGCAGTTTTATCCGCTTGCAACCATGCTGGCCGCGTAGAAGAGGGACAGAGACTCTTTCATATGGCCGTGGAAAATGAGAACCTATCACTAACCATGGAGCATTACGCTTGCCTAATTGATCTTCTCGGTAGGGCGGGGAAGCTCGAAGATGCTAGTCTTATGGTGACCACAATGCCCATGAAACCAAGTATGAGAATTTGGAGCTCTTTGGTTACAGCTTGTAAGCTACACGGAAGGCTGGCAATTGCAGAGATGCTGGCAAATCGACTTATTACATTAGAACCTGAAAATGCTGCTAACCATACCTTGTTGAGTATGGTTTATGCCGAGTCTGGTGATTGGGTTGGTGTGGAAGATGTAAGAAGAAAAATGAAAGTAAGAGGATTAAGGAAGAGCTATGGTTTAAGTAGAATTGAGCTGGAGAATGCTCTATCTCAGCGCAGTTAATATGGCCAGGAATGTATCATGCAAGTGTCATGTTCTAGATACCAATTGTTAGGAGAATATTCCTGTGGGCGCTTGGATAGAGCTTCAGAATGGAATTATAAGCTCAGAGTTCTTTTCGAGGAAAAGAACTTACTACAAATTTTCGGTTTGACTAGAGCTTGTTAGGTAGCCATCCCATTGAAGGAGATGAAAAGTATCTTTCTGTATTGCGCATGTTACCACAAACATAACTCATGCTCAGTTACGGTGTCAGATGCGGTGAACTGGCCAGGCACTTTCAAGGTTAATCGGAGGTCCCATTTCAATGGAAACATGGGCTATTGGGGTGGAAAGTCGGTGTAAAACTCGTGATAGATACATCGGCGATGAACTTGCGCTGCAGTCGGTTTGCTCTTGGTTCTTGTTTCAGACACGTATGGTCTTGAATGCGATTTAAGGCCATGCGGGGAGATTCGCAGATTGTCGTATTGCGAATCTCTCTGGTTTATAAGCTGAGATTAGGTACATCTTTACCCCATTCTTGTCTCATGATCACTGCTAAGGAGGCTGTACCGCGTGCAACCTCCGTCCGTAGATGAACAAAATCTATTTCAGCCTACGGCCTGATTGTCCAGGTTTCAAATCGCATGGACCAAGCTAATACGCGAAACTCCTAGCTATGAAGAGAGCTTCATTGCGGACTGTTAAAGAGGAACGTGGTACCACAGAGAAAATGTAGCAGTTCAAATTTAACGGGTGTGAGGCTGCCTTACCTCGTTCCCCATAATCCCTACTGGCTGACGCATAACACACGCAGCTTTACTTATTTTCCCTTGAAAGCAAACTTCACCTCCACATTACCTCATCCCTAGGTAACAGACCTAACGGCCATAGCTCAATGAGAGGGCAGGGTGATTGGACATCAGAAGAATAGACCCAACCACTTGCTTGATCTTCTTCAATATCTATTCCCACTTCCTAAGTCTCTGATGCTACAGTCAAGTCAATAGTACATGCAACGCCCTTAGGTGGGATAATAGGCTAACCCACAGTACTAGTTAAAAAAAGTGTAGATATCTTGGCATCACTCAACCCCTCAAATGGCAGATAAAATCCAAGCACATGATTAAGGGGCCCGACAGCATGCACACAAACCACACGCGCGCACAGAATCATAAAACAGATTATTGCAAATGACGAACAATCAATAGCATTCGACCATATCATCAACAATCAACGCAAAGGTATTATTTGGACAACTTTTTGAAGAAACAGATACTGTTACGAGTAAATCTCCGAAAGAGATGACTAGTGGGACCAGATCAATTCATAAAACGGGCATTATTCATTCCTCCTCTTCTGCCTCCTCGAGCCATTTAACAAAGGGTTCCAAAGCCTTCACAAAGCTTTGCCTGCAGCGTTGAGAAATTGCAGTTGGTAAAAGCCCAGTAAATTGAAATTACAAATGCTTTTGGTTCTGTATACTAAAAGTAATCAAGACAACAAGAACATGCGAGCACAGAAATACAGAGAAGAAGAAGACGGCACAGAAAATGTTGGAAAGCAATTATATTCCAGAAATGATGGTTTCGCCATATATTTCTCTTTTTGGATATTCTTTTGGGTGATAACGGAAGGGTGGAAGCCATCCTTCCTTTCTGTAGTTCACATTTTCACATAAAACAGATTTCTCTAATTGATCTTTCAAAACTGCAACCCCCTGAAATAGATTAATGCCACAAATGATTCAACAAAACCATGCCAAAGATTAACTTGGATATGGTTGTCTAATAACATTACACACTTTTGAGGGGCAGAAAAATATCAGAAGTGGCAGAAAAAAGCAGGATTTCCTTTTTGTAACTGAGCAATTTGCATGATACAGCCGCAATGTCATGTTAGAGTGCTATTAAAATCCATATAGTTGACTCAAACAAACTTGCATACCTGCCCTTGGGGTTTGTTCCTTTACGAAACCAGTGAAGCACGGTATCTTCTGCAAGCACATCCTGGTCGTATAAAGACCTCACAATTTCAGGGAATAACTTCATGAGCTTAGTATCTTCATAGCACTGGACCTGGACTTTGTACAGGAGTTCCAACTCAAGCTTTCCACTGGTACAGAAGGTATTCAATAATTCTGCCCATGTTTTCACCTGGACCAAAAAAGATGTTCTCATCAACCTAAGATATACATAACGGCATGCATTTTCTTATTTTAAACAGTTTCAACACAGGCAGCATGATGAACAGGCTCCCTCCTTCGACAGTCAGACCACTTTACATATGGTTTCTCTTGGCTTTTGTACAATTCCTTCCAGTACTAGTCCACGGGCTCCCTCCTTCAAGAGGCAGACCACTTAAGATTACATATGGTTTATCTTGGCTTTTGTACAATTCCTTCCCATACTAGTCCTAATATAGCATGGGGTAGCAAGCAGAATATATAAGAATGCCAGTGCCTATTTTCTGATGCGTATTGGTACCAGTACAAACTTTAATTGCCAATGGGACACAGTCACCAAGTCTAAAGTTCCATAAGATGTACACCTGTTGGTATACAGAGTAATACATCATATTGAAAAGCATTTGAAGCAATAGTGCGGATAATAAATTTCCATCTCTTTTGTGGATAAAATGGGAAAGCAGCTTTTTATTTCTGAAGCATTCATGTAAGCAATGCATACTGTGACTGCTTAAAGGAACATAAGGACACTAAATGTAAATAGACACCCAACACGGCAGGCAATGGTGGATTTCAGCATTCTGCTCGAAGTTGATAATTTTTAGGAATCTTAGATATTACTAGATAACATATTCTGCAAGAGCATACCCTCCTCCCGTAACAGAGGGAACACTTTTCAGGTCTGACTTACTTTTGGAATTATTTGAACAAAAGTTTATCCGAGGTAACAGTCCCCGCCAATAGGATCTGTACGCAAAAATATTTTTTTAAATATCTCAATCACTCATCTTTCTGTTGGTAACTTGCCTTCTTTCCCCTTAGGGCTACAAGTATAAAAATAACAATAGCCAGAGATAAATCTCATGACAAGGATGGAAAGCACAACCTAAATAAATCTATCCAGAGTGCAGATAAAACCTAATGATGCAGTTAAAGATAAAAGGAAAGCGGAACCTGAGTATCACATGCACATCAAAGTTCGGTCGATAAATACATTAATGAGAAGTACTCAACAGAAAAAGAAAAAAAAAAAACAAAAGAGAGAAAAAGGCATGCAAAGCTCCAAGCTTAAAGCCAATTAACTATATGCTATGAGAACACCAAATACATCCAAACGGTACATTAAAAGAACAAAGAACACAACACAACTGTTGGTTCCTCACTTCAGGATATCACGTACACCAACTGCTTGCTAAAAAGGAAGACCCAAAATTTATTTGGAGACATATCTCTACTATAACACAAAGCAATAATTAACAACCCCCCTCTGCACCCGCGCGGCTGATTTTACCACCCATTCTACTGTGTTCTTCCAATGATCCTATTTCTGGAATAAAACGAATGCTGCATTCTGTAAACCTTTGTTAGTACTTCTTTCAACCTTGCTATGGGTGCACTACTATAGCTAATGTCTTAATGGAACATGTTCAACCCTCACTAACCGTGTTTAAAAGGCAAAAGGCAGAACTATATACGCCAAGCCACTTACGAAAATGTCAACTGAAGGAATCAAGCACCTTAACATGCACCCTCATCCTAGATGCATACTCGTCCCATGAAACAATCAGCATCTAGTCATCTAGATAGGCAATAAGAAACTACCCCGCAAAGTGAACTAATAACACCTCATTCCCTTTTCTAAACAGGCGAAACAAAGTGCAAATACTGATACAGCTTTTTATAGTAGAAGTTTCGGTGAAGAAGTTGCAAATCGCGATGATACCTGACGTAGAGCAGCATTAGCATTCTGCTGCTGATTTTTCCCAGACCACTGAACAGCATCCATCATAACATCCCACAGAATCCGAACAACCTCAACGTCTGGTAATTTAGCATCTTTAACATGCTGCTTCACAGTTTCTATGACTTCAGATATATCAGTTTCCTCTGCTATTTGGGTAGTCAATGCAGTTTTCATTTCCTTCAGCTTCACCTCAAATATCTTCTTCTCATTATACTCGACCAATGGCACAATCCCTGCTTTGCTGATACACAATCATTCCAACAGGTAAGTGTTAGCACAATGAAAAGACAAGCTATAGTAACTCGAAGTAGCGAAGAAAATCCACATCACAGAACTTGAGTGCTTCAACACTCGACACCGTTACGGTGCCTACTGACTATGCACTGAGCTTAGTTACTCCTGGTGGTTAACTTTTCTCAAAGTCAAGTATCTTACAAAAAGTACATCGGATCAGGCCAAAAGGCGTAGTCGATGGACGGCAGGTGAATATTCCAGTACTACCCCTTATTTTAGAAATGGTAGACCCAACAATATTCCAAAACTTGCATAGAGAGAGGGGCTGGTGAACTTTTTCAAGAACTTTTCAAGCTCGCAGTTTCTTTGGTTCTCTAGCCTGTACTGTCTCTGAGGATGACTGCTGCTAGTATATTTCCACACTTCATAACAAGGGAAGACCCTCTTTTAGTGTAATACCACTTTTGGTGTTACATAACTACCTACCTAGAACAATGACACTTGGCATCGAAAAAACAATTTTAAAAGTAACACAAAACACAATATCTAAATACTAAGTAATCGAACATGTCTGGTTCCTAAAATTTGAAATTCATACTTGATATACAAAAAATATCATATTGCTAACTTCATTTTTCCATCACTGGCCATGTGTGCAACAATAACTAGTAATATCTCAAGGTAGAACCACTAACTAGATTTCAATCAATAGCTGAAAAGCAACACTTACGTGAAGTGCTCGGAAAAAGCTTCAGCAGACCGCTTTGCAGATGGGAAGAAATCAAGAAGATTTTCCTCCATTTTACCCCGCTTCAGAATCGCAATCAAATCATCAAGGCTGTTATCAATCAAGTATTCTTTGAAGAAATCTGTTATGAACGAAAGAACTATCCCTTTGGCAACAAGATTATCCTTGAGCAGCGGCTGGAACACGGTCTCCGGTGGAAGACCTGACAGCTTCTGGGAAAATGCAAGTGCTGTGAAAATAGCCAGCTTCTTTCTCTCATTTTCCTCGAAAAGCTCCAAGGACTGCAGGAATCTACGGGTAACATTTTCAAGATTCTTAATGAGAAAAGGCCTTCGACGCAATATCTTCTGTATATAAATCACAGATGGCAAAATGGCTTCTCGTTTAGGCTCGCAGTCTATTATTGAGTAAGGGTGGCGCTCCCCCTCATCAGGTTTAGTTGTGCCAGGTTGTGTCCGCCCTCCTGTAAAGGCAACCTGAAGTAATATTGCAAATAAGGTGAGGCCCAGCACCAAAATACATAAGAATAATAGACATGCATAAATAAGTTGCATCTTTGTATGTGGTGCCAACTACCGCAGCCAACGCACCTGTAGTGAAACCTAACGAAAATATTCGAAAGGAAGAATAGGGGGAAAAAAATTGTACATAGGAAGCATAGACCTGATTAAACTGTACACGCACATATGTAGGGGACAATAGAACTCCACCCACCAATGTACCACAGAATAAGTTAGGTATTATTTTGGAAAAGAATGAAGATTATGCATAGACCCTGCAATAACGGCATAAAACTTGCTACATTATGTTTAAAAATTGAAGTTGAAAGTTCTAACTATTGAGGGTACAACAGGATCTTCATGGGAGACACTGATTAGTATATATCCAATCAGGTAACAATCTACTAACTCATGGGAGAAACAAGCAATACCGAAGTACTTGCCTCAAAGAAAGTGTCACCGTATCTGGAGAAGTTCAGCTCTGCAGATTCAATGCTCTTAGCGATAAGTTCCTGAACATTGCAAAGATGTTTAGTTAATATTAGATGTATCGTTACGCCAAATTCCTTCCTGCCTAACACCCTTTCCCATCTCACACAAAGCACAAAAGAGAAGGGAACGATTAAGCAAAATGTAGAAACATGGACGAACAGGCATAACGAAGATTAGAGATAGATATTACCAGATCACCAGCATTATCCAGATAGATCTGGACCACTGCATCCGCAAAAGCTGCAGGGTCCAGGGGCGCTGCAATATTCCGTTTGCGGGTCTTAATCCGCGTACCACTGCATTTGCAAACAGACCATGTAAAGATAACCAGGCTCAGTATGGTAAAAAATAGGTATTGAAGTGTTAAAACAAAAAAACGAAGTGTAACCAGGAAGCCAACATAATGCTACAATCAGTACCCATTTTCGAGCATCTAACAGGTACATATTATACAAAATAAAGACATAGCAACACCAATATGCCATCAAACGTGTGTCTTCCAACAGACAACATCACAACAAAAATAAGCATAAGAAGCTGTCAGGTTGACAAGAATATTAAGTCCAGATCTTGGTACACAGGAAAGCATGCAGATTTAAAAGCTATCTATGTGCATGTGTATAAGGAACCACTTTACAACTTAACTAGCTGTTTCACATAGCAGAGTCTCATAAGAATCAAGCATATCCATCAAATAGAATCTTAGTTTCACTATACGTATTGTTAGTTATACTAACTATAACTAATTAAAATCACACTGTTTCGTAATCCATGGCAGGAATGTCAATTACAAATACTCCACTCAGCATCTCCAATTTCTATGGAGCACGGACACCTCTCTTGGGTCAAGCTATCGTGTCCGACACCTACCGACACCCCTCAGACACGTGTTGGACACCTCTCGGTGGTGCCCCTACTTTTTATTCATTTTTATTTATCAGACACTAATACAAACACCGTGTCGGACATCTCACGCAGAAGTGTCCAACGCCTTATGCAGAAGTTAGATGCCTACGGGGCAAAACTGCAAATTTTAATCTTAAATTGAGGGTCATGATGGAATGTTAGGGAAAGTTAGGGTGGTATTATGAATCAGATCATGAAAACCCCGTTGTAGATTCCAATCAACTTATGCCTATTCGATGAAGCAATCTAACGTAGAAGACACATCTCTTGATTGATAAACGTCAGCAGGGAAGAGGTTGATGATGGATGTCTGGAGGACGGTAAACGTGACGAGGCAATTAACCTTAATTAAATCTTGGTAGATAGAATAGATGAAAGCCGTTTCTCTTTTCCACTACTGTATTATTGTATAGTAACTTGATTTCATCTTTGACTTTGATTTATGGTTTTCACTTTTTTCATGAGGGCAGAATGTGCTTGAAACTTACATAAACATGGCCATCTATGATATATGCATACAAATATTAGCGGCATCCTGCAGTGTACAAAATTTGTTATTTTGGAAATTGTGGTGTCCCTATCAGTGTCAGAAGCGGCGTCTATGTTCGTGCTACTAAGCACGATTTCCAATAAAATCAAAACTCTCTTTAATATGTTCCAATTATCATTGTTTCTCCAAGTTGCATATGCATGTAGTACGTACAACCTGCATGTGGTGTAGGCAAGGCACACAAGACCCAAAGCTATGATTCCCTATGACGTGCTTCGCCAATAGTAACGATAATACATCTAAATTGCTTAACAAGTATATGAGCAAAGAGACACAATTGGTTTCTCTAGAAAATTCTTTTCATATTCATTGCACGATTTTCCTATCAAGATTTTCTCTGCCACTGTTTTGTTGTGGCATGGAATCTATGCTTATTGTGCTCTATGCTGCATACATCTTGTTTCTATCTTGGCAAAACATTGCCGCCAAAAAATAGCTAGTGACACTAAGGACAAAGTGCTCTCAAGTGCGAACACAAAAAAGGGTAAAAAAAGTTTTTCAAGACCAAAGCTACATTTTTTTATTTTTTTAACTTTATGCCGCAGAAAATTAATTATCACAATAATAATCATTTGGCACCATTAAGTTTATTGGTAATCGGTAGCCAAAAAGTACAACCATGCGATATTTTCTTCTCTTATAATTCTACGGCGTTCTCAAAAGGGTATACATAAAACTGTAAGAGAATAAGATGAGTATTCAATATTGGTGAGAACTGATAATCGTAGTATATTAAGTTCAACATAGGGCCCAAAAAAAGGATGTGCTTTAAAGTTACCAGATAAATACTAAAAGTCACAAACCCGAAAAAATGATCACAGAAGCAGAAAAATATATGTTCATCGTGCATCATAAATTCACTACATTTGATATGTGAAATCGGATGTATTCAATTTCAGAAACCTGGTGTGATATGTGACGGCAGAACAAAACCCAGTTAAATTCAAAGGAAAATAACAAATGCAATACACAAACCCCTAGCAGAAGCCAACTTTAAGAATAGAGGTACACAAGGCTTACCCGAGAGTGGGTTTCTCCTTCGAGCTGCATAAAATATAAAAACACAGATATAATCAGATTTCCACTAATGCTTTAAATAATGAAAAACAAATAAAAAAAAGAACGTAGCTTTGTTCAATCTTAATGTCAAAAAAATAGTTTAAAAAAAAGGAACACGCATAATTGTAAATTAATCGAACTTATCATCGATTAATCTTAACTCTTAAGAGTTTGATCGCTAGTTGCGTGGATAACGATAGATTAACATACAATGAAAATAATGCAAGATTATGAAGAAATAAGTAAGCAAAAACCCCAAAATCAGAAAGGGAAATTGAAATCATGGGCTAAGAAGTACAGATCTGCGATATATATTGCATAACAGAAAACTTAGATCTTGAAGATTAGGGTTTATCATGTACCTCATAAACCAAGACGTAGATGAATCCAAGAACGGGGACTCCGCAACTCACAGAAAGAACCCTCTGTGCGATGTGAAGATCGCGAAACAGAGAAAGAGAGAGAGGAGAAGGGTAAAGTGAGTTCTTGGGGGCAGAGGAGATACTTATCTCTCTCTCTCTCTCTCTCTCTCTCGCTGTCCTGTTCAGGGTGTTATCGCGAATTTCGGGAAATGGTGGGGTGCGAAAGGAAATTGTGGGGCAGAGAAAAGCGGTGGGACTCTTCGTACACGCGCCTTGAGGTACGCGCGGGAACGGAGGGGGTTTGGGTTGGGGCTCCTTTTCTTTCTTTTTTTTTTCTCTTTTTGCTGCTTTTAACGGGAGTGCACCAGAGTTTTGGGGCTTAACTCTTATTGGATTCACGCACGTGGGCCCTGGCTGCTTGGTGCTATGTGGCTTTGACCTGCTCAACTGACACAGTACACTTCACATGGGCTTCGCCCCGCCAGCACCGCCCCCCTCCGGGTACCGTTGTACCCTCCCGTCCTAAATTATTTGATCAAATTTAATATATATTTATTTATTTAGGTTATAAGTCATATATATATTATGAATTTATCATTCTATTCCGAGAGAAAGTAGATTAGAAAAGATAAAAATGAGTTGATAAAAAATTAAATATGGAGAGAAAAAATTATATTTACATATACTTACTATAAAAGTATGAATCTTGTAAATCATTTTTTTTCATTTTACCCTTCGTTAATTACTCTAATAACAATCATACTCTTTCATTAATACTATTATTAATTACTATTTTTATAATTATTTTTGATTTTATCCCCCGTTAGTTATTCTAATGACAACTCTACCCTTCCCTAATTAATTTTTTTTGTAATGCGTTTAATGAACATTAGTTCATAAATTTAATCTAAACCTAATTTACATATCAGGAAACAAAAATTTTGGTTGCAAAAAATATGTTTGTTTGTGTATGTGTGTGTGTCTCTCTCTCTATCTATATCTATATTTTATCTATAAAAGTATGAATGTTGTAAATTATTTTCAGACTATTATGTCTTCGTTAATTACTTCAATTATATGCTTACCCTTCTGTTATTACTTCCTTTTAAATTTTGATTAAATTAAAAGAATATTGAGTAATGAATTTATTCTATACATTGAAAAATGAAAAGTGCGATGAGAAAGAAAAACAGAACAAAGAAGTTTCTTTATTATTCTCTTTTTAATTTGGTTAAAATGAAATAAACATTACATATTGAATTGGTTAGTAAGAAATGTGATTTTTTTCCTTGTACTTTTATGTTGTTACCCATTGAAAAACTGAAAAATAAAAACAAAATAAAGAAACTGAAATATGTGAAAAACTAATTAAGAAACAAAAAATTGTCGAAAAAAGAGGTAAATATGAACAAAAAAAACAAGGCTTAAATATGGTGTCAATTTGAATAAAAAATATGTTCTGTTATTGCAGTTGAAGACGGAGCGTTTTGCATTTCTTATTAATGAAATACAAAGCACCTCGTATTGAAAGTTACAAATCTTAATCATAAACTAATTTAACATATGACAAAAATAAAGACATAGATTCAGTCTTCTAATTTCTCTATTTGCTTTTATTTTCAGTGATACCATCAAAAAAAAATTTCATCCAGAAGTCGTCGAAGAATATTTTCAAACATGAATTGATTACAATTGCGAACATCAAATATACATTTTTTTTTCTAAAACAAGTCACAAAGGAAATATGAACATAATTGAATTATATTATTTTGATCCCAAAAAAGATAATAATATCACCTCAAACACTACTCTCGACTTTATCCACATGCAACGCATGTACTCTATACTAGTATAATAAAAAAAACATAAAAAGATTAAGCATGGAAAATACTTATACAATCTTTCTTGCTTTAGAAAATGATCAATTTTTTTAGGAAGCTCAAAAAGAAAATATGATCAATAACAACTAATTTATATTGTATGTATGTGGATTTGATTGGCAGCTTCTTTACCTTCTAAACATCTTGTCTTTTTTCTTTAGAATTTTTCTATTTGATGATTACAACTTAATGCCAAGGAAGTGGGTTTGTAATAAACTTGAAAGTGTCATAAAGAAGCAGTCCAAGTGAGATGCCAAGCATGCTGATGTGGGACAGAGTAAGGACGAAACAAGGGCAAAGACAAAGCTTCCCGAGTAAAGTCGGTGGAGTGCTGCAAGGGAGAAAGCGCGAGGTGAGTACACAATGATAGTCGCAATCCAATACTTAGGTCTAGAGTCGAGGCCTGAAGTCAGGCCCCTGCGTCAAGGTCATGCGTGTTTTTTTCTCTAGAATTCTCTAACTCTAGAATTATAGAGTGAGAAAGTAAAATGAGTTTTGAAGTCCTAAAGTCTTCCAAAATTTAATACGGGTTGAGATGATGATATCATCAAACAACACATGGCATTCATGGGAGTGATGTGTCACCAAAGGGCCACAGATATCGTGCTTCACTCACTATCAGATCGCATAGTCACCCGTCCTGCCCCTGCACAGCATAGCCCCATCAGTATGGAAAGACTAGCCTACATAGCGCCAGTGTGGCCAAGAACCCCTTGACCTAGCCACTAGTCCAAGCCCCTGTTGTTCCCACATGGGCGTCGAGAAACTCAAAGAACCTAATAGTGGTTGGGAAGGGCCTATCTTGGAGTGATCCAGGGATCATGGTTGGGGGGTGTCAATAAAGAGCCATGAGTGCTGGAGCACATAAATTAATCACGTAAACACTCTTGACAGAGATATCTTGCGGGTAAGTCCTTGTGCCGGAATTCTCAGAGTGTGCCAAGGTAGTATTCTGGAAGAGTTGCTTACCTAGCAGAAAGGAAGTCTTCATGCCAGAGCACTTGAAGTTCCCTGGCGGAGATAGTGTCCTAGAGGAATCGTGTCCTAGAGAAATTGTCTATCCCCGCGGGTGAGTCCTTGTGCCGGAGCACTTAGAGCACGCCTAGGTACACTACAAGAAAAACTGTTTTTTACGACGAACTTTTAGCGACGGAGGATAATCCGTTGCTAAAAGACCTTTCAGCGAGGTCTTTTAGCGACGGAAAACACCGTCTGTAAAAGTCCGTGGGCAAAAAACATTTACCAACGGAATATATCGTCGGTAATAATTTTTGCCGACGGACTTTTATCGACAGAATATTAGCGACGGTTACACCGTCGCTAGAATTTTTTTATAAAATATCTAATAATTTAGCGACGAAAAAACACCATCGGTAACATATCCGTCGATGAAAGTTTTTAAAATAGGACTTTCTGTGACGGTATTTTTTTGTCGCTAAAAGTCCTTACATATAACAGGTTCGTCTTTCTCTCTCTCCCTCCCCGTTTCTCTCTGTCTCTCACTCTCACCTACTCACCGGCGATTTTTTTACCCGCGGTCTCCCTCTCTGGCCACCCACCTCCGGCGACATCACCCCCTCCCCCCCCCCCCCACATCGTGCCCCTCCATATCCGCGTGCCACCAATTCCCTCCACTGCCCGCCACCAAGGCCCTCCATTTTCGCAGCACCACCAACGCCGTCGTCGCCACACCACCTCTCTGTATGTCTATTTGCCCTATGCATGTTTAAGCGCCATTTGCCCTAATTTTCAGATGCTCTGATTTATGTCCTAATTTGTTTCTGGAATGTCGATATGTTTTTTATAATTTCAATTCTTTTAATTGCTGATGGAATTGATGAAATTGATTTTGTAACTGATTGATTAGTTTGTTTAATTGATGCCTACATTTGTATATTACAAAATATGGAGAATTGAGACTTTAGATATGATATGGAGCATTTGAGAATTAAGAATGTTGAAGGAGGAGGAACTCAATTAGATTGAATGTGTGATTTTTATTAATTTTTATTACACTGAGCATTTGAGAATTGAGATTATTGATGAAGGATGGGACCCAATTGGATTGTTTCTCGGAGGTGTCGGACACGTGTCCGGAGGTGTCTGACACGTGTCTGGATGTGTCGATGAGGTGTCGAGGTGTTGGTAGGTCACGGACACCGCGTCCGATCTACACCGACACCGAAAAATGTCACATTTTGGCTTTATACTTGTGGACACCTCTTGAATTGAACCCTAAATTAAACTAATTGAACCCTAAATTGAATGTCATAATCCAATCGAAGCCTAAATTAAACTAATTGAACCCTAAATTGAATGCCCTAATCCAATCAAACCCTAAATTGAACTAATTGAACCCCCTAATTGATATGCGAAATTGAATGCCCCAATTCAACTGAACCCTAAATTGAACTAATAGAATCCAATCGAACCCTAAATTGAAGTAATTGAACCCTAAATTGAATACCTTAATCGAATTGAACCCTAAATTAAACTAATTGAACCCCTAATTGAACCATAAATTGAATGTCCTAATCCAATCAAACCCTAAATTGAACTTATTGAACTCCCTAATTGAATGCCCCAATTCAACCGATCACTAAATTGAACTAATAGAACTCCTAATTGAACCTTAAATTGAAGTAATTGAATCCTAATTAAACCCTAAATTGAATGCCTTAATCGAATTGAACCCTAAATTAAACTAATTGAACCTTAAATTGAATGCCCTAATCCAACCGAACCCTAAATTGAACTTATTGAACCCCCTAATTGAATGCCCCAATTCAACCGACCACTAAATTGAACTATAATTGAAACCTAAATTGATGTAATCGAACCCTAATTAAACTACTTGAACCCCTAATTGAACTGAACCCTAAATTAAACTATTTGAACCCCTAATTGAACTATAAATTGAATGCCCTAATCCAATCAATAGATGATTTTAGGTTGTTAATTGATGATTTTAGGTTATTAGTTGTGCATTTGAAGTAAATGAAATTATTAATTGATGATTTTAGGTTGTTAATTGATGATTTTAGATTGTTAATTGTGCATTTAGCATTTGAGATATTGAGATTGTTGATGAAGGATGGGACCCAATTGGATTGAATGTGTGATTCTTATTGCATTGAGCATTTGAGAATTGAGAATTGAGATTGTTGACGGAGGATGGGACCCAATTGGATTGAATGTGTGATTTTTATTAATTTTTATTGCATTGGGCATTTGAGAATTGAGAATTGAGATTGTTGACGGAGGATAGGACCCAATTGGATTGAGATCCCCATTAGTTAGCACAGACACGGACACCGCGTCCAATCGACGCTGACACCGAAACAACATATTTTAGCTTTATACTTGTGGACACCTCTTCAATGGTTGTCCTGCACCTCTTCAATGGGTGTCTGGCACCGTGTCCGACTGTCCAGCAAATAAAAAATAAATCAATGTCTTTGAACACCCTATATGAGGTGTTGGACAGGTGTCCGGAGATGTTCGACACGTGTCCGGATGTGTCGATGAGGTGTCGAGGTGTCGGTAGGTCACGGACACCCCGTCCGATCGACACCGACACCGAAAAATGTTACATTTTTGCTTTATATGTGTGGACATCTCTTGAAGGGGTGACGGACACGTTGTCCGGCATTTAAAAAATAAATCAATGACTTCGGACGTGTCCAGAGGTGTCGGACACGTGTTGGTAGGTGTCAGACACGTGTCTGGAGGTGTCCGACACGTTTCCGGAGGTGTTCGACACGTTTCTGGATGTGTCGATGAGGTGTCGAGGTGTCGGTAGGTCACGGACACCGCGTCCGATCGACACCGACACCGAAATGTCACAATTTGGCTTTATACTTGTGGACACCTCTTCAAGAGGTGTCCGGCACCTCTTCAGGGGGTGATGGACACGGCATCCAGAATTTAAAAAATAAATCAATGTCTTCAAACGTGTCCAGAGATGTCGGACACCATACCAACACCCTATATGAGGTATTGGGAATTGAGATTGTTAACCGAGGATGTGGCCCAATTGGATTGAGATATCTGTGAATTAGTTGAATGGTTGGTTGTTGAATTTAGGTTAATTAGGTTAACGCGACATTTTTAGCACCCCTTAGAATCTCATCGTGGCTCCAGCACTGGCTATAATTAGCCCTAATTAGTCCCGATTAATCCTAATTAACCCTAATTAGCTCTAACGAGCCTAATTAGTTTTAATTTACCCTAAGAATCCAATGAAAATTAAATCAGCTATAATTACTCCAAATTGATCCTAATTAACACCAATCAGTCCAAATTAAACCCTAATTAGACCTAATTACTCATATCTTGTAGACCCGTGATTAGATTAATTAAACCATAAACCCTAACACTTAACTAAACTCTGATTACGCGCCTAAGTAGTCGTAATTAAGCCTAATAACCCAATTAAGCCTAATTAGCCCTAATTAGGACTAATCAACACTACTCTGCACAATTAAACCCTAATTAGCTCAAAATAACCCTAATTAGTCCTAATCAACCCTAATTAGCTATAATTAGTCCAAGGTAGCCCTCATTAACACTAATTAGCCCTAACATAACCCAATTAATGCCTAATTAGCCCTAATTAGGACTAATCAACACGACTCCGCACAATAAAACCCGGCTATTAGCTCAAAATAACTTTAATTACTCCTAATTAGCTATAATTAGCCCAAGGTAATCCTCATTAACACTAATTAGCCCAGAGATTGTTCAATTACTCTTTTCTTATAAAACCTGCATTCTTTATATTCGTTGTTGTTTTGCGAAGTCCATTGGCAACGAGATGGTTCAACTCGTTGCCAACGAATTCTATTTAAACTGGAATTGGTAACATATGCAACGATCTTTCTGCAGTTTTGATATTTCAAAAAGATTCTTGCATATATTATCAATTTCTGAACGCATGCATGCATAAAACCCTTAGTTCCCGTTCAAAGGTACTCATTACAAAGTAATGCTTTGTAATGAGCCTTTGGATGTCCAGTTTGGACAATTTGGAAAAGTTACGTGTTTATAAAACAGTGTTTCAACTCATGCTCTGTGTTCTATGTCGTGGATATTTGGTACACGTTCTCACGTGTTTCTCCGGGTGCATACAGATCTGGTGTTCGAACATCCGTCAAACCTTACAAGGCAAGGTTTGATGAATGTTAGAACACCTAATCGATGTCGTGTACTTGGAGAAATACGGGGAGGTGCTGCCGATTTTTTCGCAGACATAGGACTAAGCATGAGTTATTCACTGTTTTATAAACATGTGCTTTTCTGAATGGGATAGGACCACTACCTATTAGAGAATGGAGGGAAAATACATAGACATGTTGTCACATTCATGCATTCATATTTACATCGACCATGCCTAATGATTGGTCATAATTGAAGGTGGTATACAGTACGATAATTCAGTCGTCATGTCGGTCGATCGAAGTTGGATGAAAAGGAAGAATGCTGACGATTTTGAGGATCGCGTTGACGAATTTCTCGACTTCGCTTACGCGCATCCTGCACATGTTGACTTTGATAAGATAAGGTGTCCGTGCGGTAGATGTGAGTTGTTGCATTGGAGAAAAAGAATTGAAGTAAAATGGCATCTTCGTCGGTACTGTTTTATGGGTGGATACACAAGGTGGACGCAGCACGGGAAAACGATAGTATTGTCGTCCAACCCGGCTAGTCAAACTGAAGTTAGGGAGGAGGCACGGTATGATTATCGAGATATGATTATGGATGCTGGGCATGCTAATGTTGACTGGCGTTACGAAGGTGGTGACGACAGTCCACAATTACCGAACGAGGGGGCTCATCAGTTTTATGAGTTGTTGAGAGCTGCGGAAGAGCCGCTGTGGGATGGAGCTCCGAAACACACATGGCTGTCTGCGGTTAGTAGGTTATTACAGTTGAAATCAGACCATGGGCTGAGTGAGAAAGGTTTTAACGAGTTTGTTACCTTAATCAAAGAAATTCTGCCCGAAAGTGAAAAGCTACCGCCGTCGTACTATGACGCGAAGAAGATGATGAGGAAACTTGGGTTGAGCTATGAGCGGATAGATGCGTGCAATAACGATTGTGTATTATTTTGGAAAGAGAATAAGGATTTGTCACGGTGTCCAGTATGTGATCATTCGAGGTACAAACCGGACAAAGGGAAGAAGAAAAACATTGCATGGAAGATATTACGATATTTTTCGGTCACACCACGGCTTCAGAGAATGTACTACTCCTCCAATACGGCTGAACATATGAGGGCTCACCTTGAGACTCGTAGCAACGATGCCGATGTGCTGACACACCCAGCTGATGGAGAGGCGTGGAAGGAGTTTGACCGCAGGCATCCAGTCTTTGCTCAGGAAGTTTGAAATGTTAGACTTGGTCTGGCAACCGATGGGTTCAACCCTTTCGGTCAGTCTACCACGCCTTACTCCTGTTGGCCTGTTATTATTGTCCCGTACAACCTTCCACCAGGCATGTGCATGAAGAAGCCGTACATGTTCTTGTCGTTGCTTATTCTGGGGCCGAAGAGTCCCAGGAAGGACATAGATGTGTATTTAAGGCCGTTGATTGATGAGTTAAAACAATTATGGAATCATGGAGTCGAAACATATGATGCATCCCTTAAACAGAATTTTCAGATTAGGGCTGCTTTGATGTGGACTATACATGATTTCCCCGCATTGGGAATGACGTGTGGCTGGAGCACACATGGGAAGCTAGCATGCCCTGCTTGTATGGGCGTGAACCCCGGTCATACGTTAAAGCACGGCAGAAAGCCCTCGTGGTTCGGATGTCACCGTAAGCTTTTGCCACCGGGCCATCAGTTTCGTAGGCAGAAGGATAAATTTGACGGGACAATCGAGCATGAGGTTGTCACACTGGACTACCCATCTGGTGAAGAAGTGCTCTCACACCTGGAGGCACTTGATACTGACATACCACACGGCAAGGGTGTGCCAGATCAAAAGATTCCAGGGTACAGGAAAGAGCACAACTGGAGAAAATTTTGTATCTTCTGGGAGTTAGCCTACTGGAGGACGCTCGTTATCCGAAACAACATGGATGTGATGCATATTGAGAAGAACGTTTTTGATAATGTGTTCAACACAGTGATGAATGTCAAGGGCAAATCGAAAGATCACCTTAAAGCGAGAAGGGATCTACAACAGTTGGGTGTACGCCGTGAATTGCATCCTCGGACAGTCAGTGGGAGGATGATACTTCCGAAAGCACCTTACTGTCTAGACAAGAAACAAGTGGAGAAGGTCTGTCAGTGGGTTAAGAATTTGAAGCTTCTGGATGGGTTTGCGTCCAACATATCTCGTTGTTGCAATGTATCGAAATGCAAGTTCCAAGGGATGAAGAGTCACGACTGCCACGTATTCATGGAAAGATTCATTCCTATTGCCTTCTGGGGACTGTTGCCACGGGTTGTTTGCGAGACTTTGACTGAATTATCTCATTTCTTTCGAGATATATGTTTTCTACGATCCGGGTGTAACATGGAAGTGCTTGAGAAGAACATTGTGGTGACGATTTGCAAGCTGGAGAAAATCTTCCCACCTTCGTTCTTTGATTCAATGGAGCATCTGCCTGTTCACTTGGCATATGAAGCTAAGATGGGTGGACCCGTGCAATATCGGTGGATGTATCCCTTCGAGAGGTAATCTTTAAATTGTTACAGTTGTTCGTTTACACTTAATGCGACACCTGTTATCATTGATATTCCACCTAACTCGATTCGCTAAACTTCTAGGTTCATGTTTCATTTAAAGAAAAAAGTCCACAATAAGGCTCGGGTTGAGGGCTCAATTGCGGAGGCTTACGTAATGGAAGAACTTGTAAACTTTTGTAGTCAATATTTCGGGCCTGATGTTGGTACAAGGTTAAATCAACTAGGCCGAAATGACCCCGGATACGGCACAAATTTGGAAGGGCAATTGTCAATATTCAAGCAGTCAGGTAGTCCGTTCGGCCGAACGTATACTCGATGGCTAACGGATGAAGAATACAGTGCTGCAACAATATATGCCCTTCTAAATTGCGATGAAGTTTTGCCATTCGTTGAGTAAGTTAAAGTCTTAATTCACTTACATTGCTGTACATAATTGAAAGTGTGTATTAAGCGAGTAAACTATATATATTGGTTTGCAGTGAGTTCGATGC
Source organism: Escallonia herrerae (assembly GCA_033070095.1). Lineage (NCBI taxonomy): Eukaryota > Viridiplantae > Streptophyta > Magnoliopsida > Escalloniales > Escalloniaceae > Escallonia > Escallonia herrerae. The sequence continues at coordinate 238,131 of JAVXUP010001041.1, read as the reverse complement.
GGAATCTTTAATCACTGATCCCGCTGGACTTGAATCTCATCGAAAATCACAATTTGTACAGTGGTTCAAAAGGCGTGTAAGATTGTTATCATTATATTATGTGTTATATACAGTTCTGTGGCCAATTAGTATACTGATTTATCCTTAATTTTTACCGTCATCTACAATAGGTTCAGTCAATGGATAGACCAGTGGCCTCCTGCTTGAAATTACTAGCTGAAGGCCCTAACAAACAAACATCCTGTTACGGAGGCTATATCATCAACGGGTTTAGGTTTAACGTAAAAGATGATGACCGAACAAAACAAACCCAAAACAGTGGAGTCTTGGTCAACGGCGACTGTTATGCCGAGAATTGCATGGACTTTTACGGAGAGCTAGATGAGATTGTTGAGCTAACATATCTGGGTTCCCAAAACCGCCTGGTAATGTTCAAGTGTACGTGGTTCGATGTCACATGCAGTAGAGGAATCCGTGTTAGCTCTCAAGGGATTGTAGATGTCAATGTCAAGACTTGCATCAGACGAGCCCTTTGTGTTTGCTAGTCAAGCTGTACAAGTCTTTTACGCGGAGGACGTCGCCAATCCCAAATCTCATTGGTATACAATTATCAAGTCCAAGAAATTGCCCGTGACATATGACAGTGAGCTAGACTCCTTTCAAGCCGACCAACCACCTGTCTTGTTCCCTGTTGAGGTCAACAACGAGGAGGACGATCTTCCTCTTCCAACAACACTTCATGTAGGAGAAGAAGTCGTAGATGATGACGCGGAAGACGTGGAAAGTGTTGGAGATGATGTGACCGAGTCTACTGATGAAGAGGATGAATTAGAAGATGAAGAGGACGACGAGTCCCACGAAGAAGAGGACGACGAGGAAAGTGATGAAGATGATGATGATTCTCAAACTGAAAATGATTGACTTGTAATGTTGTAACATCCGGGAAAAATGTAGTAACATTTTAGAACTTGGTTCATATTGATGTGTTTTTGCACCTCCGTTCATATATATATATAGTGCCGATGATGATTTCTGCCAAATTATTGTTTTTAATGTGTTAATGTATTTGTAATTTATCTATACGAAGTCAGATATGGATAGGATACGGGCTATTCGTGGCCGGGTTGGACGCCGAGCTGCTTCCTCCCCGGTGGGTCCCACCTCGTCATTGCCCACTGATGACGAGGCACAGAGTGATCGTGTACAGCAGATGGGGCCCCAACCCCAGCCCCAGTGCCAGAGCCAGCCCTAGCCCTAGCCGTCACCGTCGCCCCAGCCCTAACCGTCACCGTCGCCCTAGCCCGACGCAGATTCATCCCACACGCGCGTTGATTCTCCTTCTTCCGTGGGTTCTACCACAGGTATAGTTGATAACGGTGTTTAGTACATTTTCGCTAGCCTTATATTTAAAGTATATTTGAACTGTATTAATGTTGGTGTTTTGTAGGATCTCGACGAGGCCGTGGTCCGACACGCGGGGTACGCATCGACCCCCAGCGTAAACAGAGAGTTACGCTCACCCAGGAGGGCCTGTAAGTAAAAAAAATATCACATCATGCCTTATATTTAAAATTTTGGGGTGTTAATTTATATTTGAACTGTATTAATTTATTTATTTACTTCTTTGGCAGGATCCTGGAGAATCAGGCGAGGACGAAGATCGGCGTTCTTGTGAAGGGCCGATTCTTCGAGCCACGCCTGTACTGGAAGGACTGGGATGTCGCTGCGAGGGAGTCCCTATGGGAGGAGTGGCTGGTACGGTGAAGTATTTTTTTCAGCGATAGTATTTGTTTAATTAGAGTTTGTTTTCTGTAGTTAATTTGTGTTATTGAATGCCTTACAGGAGGGGTTCACGTTTGACTCGCCTGAGCAGCAGGCACTGGGGCAGCAGGCCTTCTTTGCTTACATCGGCAAAAATTACCGTCGATGGCTCCACGACGCAAGGGACCGGGCGAAAAAGATGCTGCCCGAGGGTGCCCCAATGACGGAGATGACGAGATATCCCCCACATTGGATATCCGACTGTATGGACGGCGATGATAGATCGGTGGGCTGCGGATCCAGGTTGGGACGCCAAGAGTAAGTGCGGGGCTGAGAACAGACAGAACAAAGATCCGACGCACACGGGGGGGTCGGTGCCACACGACATCGTCCGACACAAGAATGCGGTCGAGCACCCGGATCTGGAGGACGATGAGGTCGTAGCTCTGACGTATAATCAGACGCACGTGCGGAAGAAGGACAAGGACGAGGCGCACCGGGCGGGCGACTATATTTTAGATATTGCCCTGTGGATCGATGTGAGTCAATTTGTTTAAGTTGTTATTTTTTTTCTTTCTATCCTCAATGTCTGTTGCGTTAATTAATGCCCTAACATATCTTTATATCACTGTTTTTTGCAGGCCTCGTATGAACAGCTTAGGGGGTCCGAGGAGCAGTTCGGACAGCCATCAGCGTCCACTAGTACGAGTGCGAGTACTGGGGTATTGAAGCGATGGCTGGATACGCCGGAGGTCGTCAATCGGCCGAAAGGCCGCATACGCGGCCTGCCTAGTCAGACTGCTCGTGCCGTGATAGGAGCGTCCTCACCCCCCACTGCCCCTCCACAAACACCGGCTCCTCGGCATCCGTTGGACGACGAGGAGATAACGCACATTGCTATGGTGGTGTTGAGGATGATCAGGGAGCAGGATCAGCAGGGTACCACAGCTGGACATGCCGAGCAGGCCCCGAATCAGCAGGATCCAGATCCGGGACTCGGCAACACCTGATGAGCCTCTTCTCGTGCCCGGTCCCAGCTTCCCCCGGCCCCCTTGCCAGGCTTGTACTCTTCTCCCCTCCCCTAACCAGCTGTATCCGGTTCCCAACTTGTACATAATGAGTCTTTTTTATGATTAAGTTTACATATTTCTTTGTGTATTGATTATTGCGCGTTGTTGTTGAGGATTGCTTTTTTTATTACAGGTTTGGGCATTAGAAAAATAAAAAATATATATTTTAAAAAAAATTGACTTTTGGCGACGAATTATATCCGTCGCTAAAAGTTTTTTTATTACAATCCGTGTTTAGCGACGGAATATTCTGTGGCTAAATAAGACATTTCGTGACGGAATATTCTGTCGCTAATTTAACAAAAAAATTTAAATTAAAATACTTAAAATATAATTAGAGACGGATATTCCGTCGCTAATTAATAAATAAATGCATCGCAAAAACTAAAATATTATACGACGGATTTGAAAATTCCGTCGTCAAACTATTAGTGACGGGCTTTTATATGAGGGACTTTTAGCGACGGTAAATCCGTCGCTAAAACATTTAGCGACGGATTTTAGGCTTTTAGCGATGGATTTTTCCGTCGCTAAAAGTCTTTTTTCTTGTAGTGGTAGTTTCCCTGAAGAGTCGCCTGGCAGAAAGGGAGTCTTCATATTGGAGGGCTTGAAGCTCCTTGAGAAGTCACTTACCATGAGGGATGTTGCACACTCCGGAGAATGGGTCGCGTTCCACAACCAATTTAACAAAATATGTTGGTCACACTTCTCTAGAAGTGCAAGTAAAAGCCATTTTGGTTTCCTATAGTTCAAAAGTAGTGTGCGATTAAACTTGCCCTTGTATTTTATCTAACAAATTGTGTTTGCGCAAGCGCTGAACAAATATGTTTGCAAAATGATGATATATGGCAATGAGAAGGGAAGAATTTACAAATTCACCTGGCATTTTCTGAGAGTTGCGTAAGGTACTTGGTCATATTGATATTAATACTCAACGGTTGGAAGATGATTGGGCAAAATGATAGCAAAAAATAAGTTCTTTGTTTTGGTTTATGGACATTGAAAGGTAGAGAAAAAAATATGTAAGTGGGAAGTTTTTCAGACCTTGGGTAGGTTTGGAGTACTTCTTCAGTTTTCTTGCAAAACTGTTGCTACACTACTATATGGCAAAACTTAATTAATTTAAAGTTCTTTTCTTTTCTCAAGAGTAATAGTATACCAATTTGTAACACCAATATATATGGTAGCAAAAACAAAATCAAGTTAGAAATGCTCGAACCTTCACGGACTTGAATATGGCTACATGAACATGTCAATAATGTCACGCCTTCTATGAGACAACTGCACGCCTGAAAAAATTGACGTTAGCGGTGTTTTTGTAAGTCAGGCAAGTCGGAGGGAGCCAAAGAAACTTAGAAAATTAAGGAATGAAAGCTGGTAGAAGATGATGATGTAGACCGTATAGCAAATCATATATGCTAAGAACTTATGTGACAAACTCCTATGTTCCTTTCATTAAGGTGTTTTCGAGAACTTTATTTACTGATTCGTGTTCTATGCGTTGTGTAAACAAAGGCATATCCTAGGATCCTGCCATGGCTCATTTTACATTTTAGACAGCGGAGAAGGATTTAAACATCTTAGAAGCCCCACGAATGATGGAGTTGACGTCCATGCCATCCCACTAATATTTGGAGGTTGGGCTCACTTCTTTTGATATTTCGTTCTTGTATATCCCACTCTTTCTTAAAGGTCGGATTGCCTGCGGGAGCAAGAGTCATTTCCCCTTCCTGCTTAGGAAATGAGATAGATTCTGTCAAATCCACCCAATCAAGTAGCATCATTTTTGTAAGAGAGCATTTCCTCGGCCCATAAATTGATGGCAAAGACTATCGTTAAAGCAAGCTCCCAAGAAATTGCAATATGGATAGCATCTGTTTGAATTCCTTATGAGTGCCTGACTTCCATTGAATTCCCTCCTTTAAAGGCTTAAAGATTGGAGTTGATCAAGGGATATGCTAAAGCCTCAGTCACTGGACCTATTCTTATTGACCATCAAATGATTGGCCGTATAAATTGCAAATAGCCCTTGGCCTATCTTGATTTCAGGGGAATGAAACTTTTCAAATGAATATATGAAATGGATCAAATAGGATGAGCATTTTTTTATTTTTATTTTTTGCCTTGGACCGGCTGGCTATCGCGTCTTTAACTAGAGAAGACAACCAAGAAAGGGGGAATGTTGGAGAAAAGGGTGAGGAGAAAGAGAACAAAAAGGAGAAATGGGAATGTTGGAAAGTAAAGATTGAACAGTTCCTTTTTAAATTTGGAAGAGAAGGAAGTTGTAAACGTGAGAGGAGTGATTCCAAAAATTTAGGAGATAGTCGAATGTGTAGGATAAATTATAGGATGTCCATCTACAATGTTCACATATGCGTTAAACCTAATCCCTTGTAGCCAATAACATCTCGACATCTATTATTTTATTTATAGAATAAATTAAAAATCAGAAAATTAGATTGTTCTTTAATGGACAAAGAAGGTACTAGTCGAATCTATATATACATATATTATAGATAAAGATGTAGATTCCGATAGCATGGCATTTTTTTTATAATATACCAAATATGAGTATCCATTATTTAAAAGTTATTTAAAATAAGAATCTTAAAATTTGGCCTTCGTATTGTCCGCAGCTATCTCCATGGACCGATTGAAACAAAACAAAAGAAACATATATCGTGAAGGAAATGTGTACTCGAGGGTAATCATGCAGTTGCCGATATCATTTCATTTTTTATACGATGGCCTTGAAATCAAATGATGAAAAAGCCATGGCTAGCATTAACTTTTGTAAAATAATCGTAATATGTTGCAACATTCTAGTGGTGTCAAATGGGCCGGGGCCAAGCCAAGGGGGCTGCCAAACGGGTCGGGCCGGGCCAGATTCTGGGGATATCTGGGCCCAGTCCAAGCCCAGGCCCTAGGCCCAACTTTTAGGGCTGGGCCCGGGCCCAATTTTTTTTTTTTTTGCATTTTCTTGCTATTCAAGGTAAGGGTTTTAATTATGGTAATTTGTTATTATTGTTTAAGCAAATTGTACTCTAGACATGTCCAATATTCACAATTTAACGAACCTAATCTTTATCCTTTTATTTCATTATAAATCATATACATTGAAGATAAATGTGTTTATAGGCCCTCCTCCTTTTATCCGGGCTTGGGACCGGCTGCTTGTAAACAAACAGGCGAAGTTACCTATTTTTTTATATATACGGAAAATATTTATCTTGCTTGTAAAAATTTATTATATATATATATATATATATATATATATATATATATATATGAAAAAAAATTTATATTTTGTGAGAAATTTTATTCTTAAAACTTAAGAGAAGGAAAATAAAAAGAAATTACCTAATCATCCGGAAGTACTTCAACATCCGAGTCACTGCTCTTCCTATCATCAATCGGTTTATCTTGCTCGCGGTATTTCGCATCAAGATAATCCTTCCAACATACACATAGCTCGAGCGACTCGGGGTTAAGACGACTCCTCCTGTCATCCAAAACCCTCCCGCTCGCTGAAAATGCCGACTCTGAAGCAACCGTGGAGGCTTGCACTGGCAGTACATCCCGTGCAATTTGGGATAAAGTTTTATACATGTTTTGATTTTGTTTCCAAAAATTTAACAAATTAAAATTAACCTGTTCTTGCATTGATAAATCAGAATAATGATCAGTATTTGAATATACACCAATCTCATTAAAAGAGGAAAAAGTAGACGAACCTGCCGAATTAGAAGTACCTTCACCTGGTAGTTGTCTTGCTACTAGATGTTCAAAGCCCTTAAGGTATGGCGCATAATACCTCTCAGCAGTCGATGATGAAGCTCGCCCGCGCACGTCAGCAGAATTACGATAGAGGTTGAACAGTTCCTCAAATGTCTTGCTCACTTTCGCTGTGAGTGCGGTTGTGTCCTCTACTGGGTAGCACATTAATCTCGATATCTCTTGTATCGAGACGTTCACGCCATGCAACTTTAACCTAGGATCTAAACAAGTAGCCACAGCAAAAATAACAGGCAGTTCACTCCAATATTTATTAAACTTTTTATCCATCACTTTTACTATTTCCTGAAAGGGTCCTATATATCTCCATTTTGTTAACATTGTAGCCATCTTGAGAATTTCTATTACAGCGAGAGGAGAGGTGGGATAGTACGTACCAGACAATAAATTGGTAGACGTGTAAAATACCTCCAAAAATTCAGCTAGGTATGTGGCCATCTGCCATTCCTCTTGAGTTGGCAAGCCGGCTGGGAACATGGTTAGTAGAAAATGCGTATAGACTTCTCTGTATGCCAGAATGTGTAAAAGCATATGGTATGTAGAGTTCCACCTGTGGACCACATCTGTAACTGCTCTCCTGCGAGGCATATTATATTCAACACACAACGTTTTAAATTGTTGTGTTCTCGGACTCGAACTATTAACATACGCTGTCATACCCCTCATTTTGACAAGAATATCTCCTGCAGCAGCTAAACCATCTTGAACAATTAAATTAATTATATGACAAACACAACGAACATGAAATAATTTACCAGAAAGTACAGGTTTGAGGCTCTCCTGTAAAGCATCAACAGCAGTTGTATTGTTAGAAGCATTATCAAAACTAATACTCATAATCTTATCCTTTAATTTAAACGTGGTACATGCTTTTAATATAATACTAGCAATGTTCATTCCATCATGCGGAAAAGGAAAGAGCTCGAAAGCGATGATTCTCTTGTGCATAATCCAATCTGCATCAATCCAATGGGCCGTCACACAAGTATAACTAACAAAAGTAAACGGAGATTGCCAAATATCAGAAGTAAGACTAACTTTACCGTCAAATTTATCGAAATAATCGATCAGGCGTGCTTTAGCAGCATTATACTGTCGGAGTGCATCGGATCTAGTTGTGTTTCTATGAACCTTTTTGTACAAAGGTTGAACGTATGTGTTCATATATCTAGAGTGCTTAGCATTATCGGCAAAAGAAAAGGCTTGTTCATCGTGAATAACAAATTCAGCGAGACCGTCTCTTTGCTCTCGCTGATTATAAACAAATAACTTACCGTCAAAAGATAACTGCGTTTGGGTAGGTTCGACGTGGCCTTGTCGAGGTGCACACTGAGGGTAATGCCTGTTAAGATGTCCATTACCACTACCAGACGAAAATAATTTAGCACAGTACTTACATCGAGCTTTTCGGATGCCGTCCACCATAACTTCATCAAAATGATTCCAACACTCGGCTTTCTTTTTTTTCCCTTTTGGACTTCTGGCTCATTACCGGAGGCATTGCTCGGCCCTTCTTCATCATGACCAGGCATAGGGTTAAGATTATGCCACGGAGTAGTAGCTTCGCCAACCGAGCTGCGTCCTTGACTATAATGCGGGGGGTCTTGATCAGGCGTGTATTCAAAATCTGGAATGTTTTGATTGAACTCCCAATTGGCTTGGGTATCTATCATACAGCCTGTACTCATTCGTCCAGGAACGAATGGTTGTGGTGGTGCTTGGATTGGTGTTTGTGATGGCCGTGCTGGTGGTGGTGGTGTTTGTGATGATGATGATGTTTTTCGTGATGATGATCAACGCTTCAGTTTTTTCAGTAATCCAGCCATATTTGACGCTAAACTTTTTTACTAGATTGAAAAATAAAATTAGTAAGAGTAACTAAATACACAAGTATAAGAGCAGTAATTAGTAATTAGAAATAACAATTAAAAGAATTAAAGAGTAACAAATGAATCACTGAGGGTAATTCGAAATTGGAGAGAGTTAGTAATTAAAAAAATTAGTAATAGTAATTGATAAAAAAAAATCCACTAATTACTAGAAAAAAGAATTAGAGAGTAACAAATTAATAAGAGGAGTGGTTAGTAATTAAAATTTAGCAAAATTAGTAATTAGTAAACAAGAGTAATAATATGCAAGAGTACTAATTAGTAAATAAGAGTAGTAATTAGTAAGAGTAGCAAAGCTTGTAGAAATGTAGAATGTTTATATAAGAGAGAGTAAGAAGATTGGTGTGAAAAATTAGAGAGAAATGGTGTGAATTTATAGATTTTTAAAACTTCACAAAAGACCAAAATACCCCTAAAAACTATCCGTTTATAGTTGTTGGGGAGGGTAAGAGTGTAAAAACCTTAAAAGAGTTGAAAAAAATTAACTTGGACCAAAATACCCCCCAAACTAGCCGTTATTTTGCTGTTGGGGGGTAAAAGTGAAATTTAGGAGAAAAAATGGGAATAAATCCGTTGGGGGGAAAGGGGGGAATCTGAATTTGAAAAGTAAATAGGGGGGCCAGATTCGAGCTAGAACCAGGCCAGACCCGGGCCAGAACCGGGCCACTTCCGAGCCAAACCCGGGCTTTTTCCGGGCCACGGTTCGGGCCGAGCCAAACCCGGGTTTTTTCGGGCCGGGCCTGACCGGGGCTTTTTTCTCGGAAATGCAGGCCTGATCCAGGCCGAGGCCCTAAGCCCTAAAAGGTCGGGCCTCTACTATTTATGAAGGGGGCTAGGCCAGCCCGGGCCAGAAAGAGGCCGGGTCGGGCCAGCCCGCGGGCCGCCCAACCCATTTGACAACTCTACAACATGCGTACACAAACTACAAAAGACGGGGATGGTCGTGTAAAATCTTTTATACAATAATATTATTTCTATCATTAAAAACCCAAAAAAGATAAAAATAGCATAAATTACTAACTTGTAAGTTTGCACACCGATCCAATGATCAATCAATAAATTAACAAGCTTCAAAATGTGCTCAAGCTTGATTGTTTTATCACAAGTGGCTCTCGCTCAGATTAGCGAGTAGTCAGTCACCAACCAAAATTGATTAGCTTGGTCTGTTCTCACCTATGACCTACCATTATGGGTGAGTAGCAATAAACCCGGGTTTCAAACCTATCTATATAATATATAATAAGCGAAGCGAGACTTTTTTTGTGCTACACATCATCACAGAGATATGGCTTCTTTACTTGACACGTCATCACATTATGTTTTCAATGTGAAATATAATTATAACTATTATAAGTAAAGGTTTGAAGTATTATCTTGAATGGGGTTCTAATTCTTGATAAGTTAATTTTCATATTATTAAGTATTAAGTATTATATAATTGAAAAACTAATTCTCAACGTTCTAAAACTCTAACTGATTCATGAATTAACTTATTAGAACTTAATTTTGATTATTATATACTTAAAATCACTCTCTAATACCAATATAAAAATTCATATATTTTAAAAACCAAAATAACATACTAGACTTAGAAGAAAAAAAAATAATGTTACAATTAAGAATATTATCTTGGATGATATTCTTATTTTCTGATAAATTAATTTTCATATATCTAAGCTTAATATAATTGGAAAACAAATTCTAAAAGTTCTAAAACTCTAATTGGTTGATGAACTAACTTATTAGGACTTAAATTGACTATTATATTCTTAAAATCACTCTTCACTATGAATATAAAAATTCATATATCATTAGAACGAAAATAACATACTAGATTTAGAAGAAAACAATTGATGCTATAATTGAGAATACTATCTTGAATTGGGTTCTTATTTCATGATTAGTTAATTTTCATACTACTTTGCCTTATATAATTGAAAAACAAATTCTATACGTTCTAAAACTCTAACGAATTGATGAATTTTAATTATTCCTCAAAATCACTCTCTAATATGAATATAAAATTCATATATCTTAAAAATAAAAAAAAACTAACTAAATTTATAAGAAAAAAAAAATGATGTTACGATTGAGAATATTATCTTGGATGAGGTTCTTATTTTTTGATAAGTTAATTTTCATATTATTAGGCTTTATATAATTAAAATTTGCCTTTAAACGTTTAAAAACTCTAACTAATACATGAGCTAACATATTATGACTTAATTTTGACGATTGTATCCTTAAAATCACTCTCTGATATGAATATAAAATTCATCTATCTTAAAAATAACTGACTAAATTTAGAAGAGAAAAAAAATAGTGGTATGATTGAGAATATTATCTTGGATGACGTTCTTATTTTTTGATAAGTTAATTTTTATAGTACTAAGCCTTATATAATTGAAAAACTAATTTTAGACGTTATAAAACTCTAACTGATTCATGAATTAACTTCTAGAACTTAATTTTGACTATTGTATCCTTAAAATCACTTTGAAAAATGAATATAAAAATTCATATATCTTTAAAACAAAAATATTTATTAGATTTAAATGTTAAAAAAAGAATATTGATGCTACATTTGAGAATGATGCTATATTTGAGAATATTATCTTGGATGGAATTTTAATTTTTTGATAACTTAATTTTTATATTACTAAGCATTATATAATTGAAAAACTAACTCCAAACGTTCTACAACTCTAACTAGTTCATGAACAAACTTATTGCGACTTAATTTTGACATAATATCCTTAAAATCACTCTCTAATATGAATATAAAAATTCAGATATCTTAAAAATGAAAATAACATGCTAGATTTAGAAGAGAAAAAAAAACGATGCTACAATTGAGAATATTATCTTAAATGTGTTCTTATCTCTTGATAAATTAATTTTCATATTACTAAGCCTTATAAAGTTGAAAACTAACTCTAAATGTTTTAAAACTTTAACTGATTCATGAAATAACTTATTAAGACTTACTCTATAATATGAATATAAAAATTCTTATATTAAAACGAAAATAATATATTAAATTTAGAAGAGGAAAAAAATAATGTTAAAATTGAGAATATTATCTTGCATAAGATTCTTATTTCTTGATAAGTTAATTTCAATATTACAAAACCTTATATAATTGAAAAATAAATTCTAAACGTTTTAAAATTTTAACTGATTGATGAACTAACTTACTAGGACTTAATTATGATCATTGTATCCTTAAAACCACTTTCTAACATAAATATAAAATTTTTTATATATTAAAAACGAAAATAACATACTAAATTTAGAAGAGAAAATAAATGATGTTACAATTGAGAATATTATCTTGGATAGGGTTCTTATTTCTTGATAAGTTAATTTCTATATTAGTAGGCCTTATATAATTGAAAAATAAATTCTAGATATTTTAAATTCTAAGCGATTGATGAATTAACTTACTAATACTTCATTTTGACAATTGTATCATTATAAACCATTCTCTAATATGAATATAAAAATTCATAAATTTTAAAAACAAAAATAGCATACTAGATTTAGAAGGAAAAAAAATGATGTCACAATTAATAATATTATCTTGGATAGGGTTCTTATGTCTTGATAAGTTAGTTTTTATATTACTAAGTCTTATATAATTGAAAAACTAATTCTAATATTCTAAAATACTAATTGATTGATGAACTAACTTATTATGACTTAGTTTTGACCAGTGTTATAAAAAGCGCACCTAGGCACAAGGCGCGCTAAGGCTCACCATCCGTTCCTCGCCTAGCATAAGCTTAGCGCGTTCAAGAAGGCGCGTGCCTGGACTCACCAAGCGCAAAGGGGCAAGGCGATAGCGGCACGGGAGGTGCACGTCTAGGCGTATAAACCATAGCCGTTGGATGTGCCATCATCTCTTTACCTGTGAATCGTGGATTTTCTTTACAAACATTTCAATTTTACAAGGAGACGACCAATTTTACAAACCTTAATTTCAACATCCAATTCTGTCTCACTCTCACCGAAGCAGCTTCTCTCACCTGCCGCATCGCCGTCGAAATTTTGTTGCTTCGGCCGCACTTCGGCTGTTTCTTTCGCCTTGCTGCTCAAGCTCGACTGCTCTACCGAAACAGCTTCTCTTTCACCTGACGCATCGCCTCTCCCGTTGCAGTCGAAAGCTTGTCGCTCCGGCCGCTACTCCAGCTGACACTGCAGCTGTTTCTCTTCGCCTTGCTACTCGGCTGCTCCATCGAAGCAGCTTCTCACCTGCACCAGTGCTTTTGCTGGTTCATTACTCTCTTCCCTCCTATTTGATATGTTCTGCTGCTGCTACAGTGCTGCTAAGTGCTACCTCAATTGCTCGTTGCTCAATGTTTTGTTATTTAGCTGTTTAGCTCAATGATTTAGGGCATATAAAATTTAAAATGATGAAGTATTATACACTTCAGTTATTAAAAAGTGGAAGATTAACTGAAACGAAGCAGAACAATACTCTGAAATAAGCTAATCAAGTTTGTTAATGGGCTGCTGGGTGAATTTCAACCTCTGTCCTTTTCAAAAGAGCTAACTTTTAGATTAAGCTTGACCCGTTTAGCAAATGAACCACCATGAACAACCTTCGAACAAGTTGATTCGCGAGCTTATGAATAAACAACTTGATTTCTTACAGTCCTACAATTCAGTGTTCAGTGTGGTGTTTGTGCGTGTGAGGCATGGAAGGGATTTGTGGTGGGAGTGGGGGACATTGTTAGGCCAGTCTGTCTCTAATAATCCAGTTGTATTAAACTGTGGTTAGGGGCCTGCCTGGCCACCCTAATTGATCCTACATTTTTAGTTAGACTTAGCCCCCTGTAATTGGTCACCACAATTGATCCTACATTGTTTGGGGCATATAATTGCTGGGGATTGATCCTACATTATTGGTCATCACAATTGATCCTACATTGTTTGTATTAACTTAAGGTTTTTAAGCTAATTTTAGTATCAATATAATTTAATCTAAGGAATATACATGTCGAACGCAAGCACCGATACAAAGGACCTAGCTTGGAAATATGGCCGTATGGCTAATCCGAGTGTTAAAAATGCAGTCACTTGTAATTTTTGTCAAAAGATTACAAGGGGTGGTATTGATCTACATAAGCAACACTTGCTGGAAGTTATAGGAACGCTTCAACATGTCGAGAGTGCCCAGAACATGTAAGAAATGAGATGAAAGAATTGCTACATTCTGTCAAGGAAAAGAAAGAATTAGCTAAGTGCGTCCCAGATTTTGATAGCGTTTTCAATGGTGAAGAAGAAGATGAGGACGATGATGTAGTTGAGATATCCAGGAAGAAGGGAGTTTCATCCAGCGGGAGTTCTTGTCAACCTCCTCGTGGGAATCCAAAGGCTAAGGGCCCAATTGACGTGTACGACTTGATGTATGACTTGATTAAGAAGACCATTGAGAAGGTTAATGGGCCAAAGAATGTGGTTCAAGTTGTCACTGACAGTGCCTCGAACAACGTCAAGGCAGGTTAGAATATTTTAACATATAGTATAGCTCAAGCAACTTAATTTTTTATTTATATACAATATTATTAGCTAATAGATACTTCAACATTTAATTTTTCAATATATTTGCAATTTCGTATGATAGGCAAGTTATTGGAGCGTGATTATCCACACCTATTTTAGACACCATGTGCTGCGCATTGCATTGACTTGATCTTAGAGGACATATTTAAGTTACCTAAGATGAAGTCAACATTTCAAAAGGCTCTTGCTTTGAATGGTTACATATATAATCGCTCGGGTGTTATAAACTTGTTAAGAAAATTTGCAAAAAGAGAGTTGCTTAGGCCTGGCAAACCGAGGTTTGCTACTGCCATTATCACTTTGTCAAGGATTCATGAAGAGCAAAATAACTTGAAAAAAATGCTTACGTCGGAAGAGTGGAGCAATAGCAAATGGTCAAAGGAGATACAAGGCAAAAGAGTGCAAAAATAGTAAAGAGTGGCAAAAATAGTATTAATGCTTGTATTTTGGAATAATGTTGTGTGTACGTTAAAGGTAGCATACCCTCGATCTTATTCCGGTACTTAGATTGGTTGATAGTGAGAAAAAACCTCCAATGAGTTACATTTACAAGGCTATGGATAAAGCTAAAGATGCTATTGCAAGTGCTTTCCATGATAACGAGTTGAAGTACAAGGAGGTTTTTGAGATTATTGACATTAGATGGAGTATTCAACTCCATCGTCCTTTGCATGCTGCTGGTTATTTCTTGAACCTTGAGTATTACTATTCAACCCCAGACATTGAGAGTGATGAAACTGTTATGACGGGTTTGTATGATTGCATTCAAAGGTTGAACCCTGATATGGCAGTACAAGATGTAATTGACAATGAGTTGAGTAAGTATAAAAGAGCGGAGAGTTTATTTGGGATTCCCATGTCAAAGAGGATGAGAGATAGAAAAGCACCAGGTATTATTATTTTTTGTTTATAGCACTCATTATGATATGTAAATTAATGAATAGTTACATCACTTATTAGTTTTGCAATTTTCATGCATTGAATAGCGGAATGGTGGGCTTCATACGGGTCATCAACGCCTCACTTGCAAAAGTTTGCAATAAAGGTTTTGAGTCTCACTTGTAGTGCTTCTGGCTGTGAATGTAACTGGAGCATTTTTGAGCGTGTAAGTCTAAATCTAGTAGTAAAGTTTTACGCTAACGTTCATATTTATTTCTTATGCAATGACTACTAATGAATTTGTTTACTGTACTTTACAGCTTCGTAGCAAGAAAAGGAATAGACTTGAACAAAGTCGCTTGAATGATTTGGTGTTTGTAAAATACAATAGAGCGTTAAAGCGGCGATACAATTCCCGTGACATGATTGATCCTATTGTATTGGATAATATCGATGAAAGTAATGAGTGGTTGCTTGGGAGGCCTGATGAAGATGCAGATGAAGACGGTGACAACGTGTTTGAAAGTGACCCTTAGGTGGTACGGAGCCGAACTACCATTCAAGGTCAACAGCAAGAAGGCCGTCATCAGATAGGGCTGCAACGTCAACTATATCTAGTTCTTTAGTCCACGTGGTAGACGAACAATATGAAGTTGATGAGGAATCTTTACCAGACTTAGAGCCTATGATTCCATTTGAAGAATGCGTTGTTGCCTTGGCCCTTAGTGATGATGAAGACGGTGGTGTTATGTTCACTTAAATTTTAGTGATTTGCTATGATTCAGTGGATTTAAGACTTTTTTTAATGTTGGAAGCTTGTTATATTATGGTGTTATGATATTTGAAACTTTTTCTATTGTTTGGAAGTTTATTAATTATCATGTTTTGATTTTTTTTACTTAATTTTAATGAACTATTATTTATTTATTTTAATATTGCACCTTATTTCGAAAAGGCGCGCGCGTACGCCTAAGCTCCAAGGACATTTGCGCCGTAGGTGCGCCTGCGCCTTTAATAACACTAGTTTTGACTATTGCATCCTTAAAAACACTCTCTAATATAAATAACAAAATTCATATATTTTGAAAATAAAAATAACATATTAGATTTAGAAGAGAGAAAAAAGATGATGCTAAAGTTGAGATTGAAACAATAAAAATAATGTAATAATTATTTTTTTTAAAAAAAAATTATAAAAATAATGTAACGACTGTTAATACAGAATAGTATAGTAGCTTTTAGAATCCTTTTGATTGAAATAAAAAAATTGACACACAAACAATAAATGATTGTGCATGTATTAGAAAAAAGGTATAATTAAATCAACAAATTATTAATTATTATATTTGAGAACATTTAAAATATTTAAAATGTAAAAATATATCTTCGTAATTCTACGAAAAATAATTAACCAATTCGTGTTTGCATAGGGCCTTATGATTAATGAAAAGACTTTTTTTACTTATACTTAATTAAGTTTTTCATGAAAAAAAAATTATGAATGCACTTAGTTGATATAAAAACTATAACTTTGTGAAAAGTCGATAAAGATGTAGAAAATAATTATAACACTTTAAAATAAGAACACGTCATCTTCATCAATTTAATTTTATCATTACTAACATCTTACAAGAAACACACACACATTATGAAATTATTAGATATTATTTGGTCATTTCTGTCAAACTTATTTTTAATATATTTGAGTAGTGAATTTATTTTAAGTAATTTTACAAAAAACTTATTGTAATCGAATATACACTGACAAATTTTTTCTAATAAGACTCAATATGAAATATATTATTTTTATAGTTGATTAAATTTAGATGAATAGCGAGACGAATTAGTGAATATTAGACTAATTATGAGCTTTGAAACTTAATTTTGATTATAATAGAGTCGATTTTAACTATGAGTGATAATTGATGTGAGCATTAAATATATGAACTATTTAATCTCCACCCTGTAACCGTTAATTTAATATAAGGATATTTGTTGAATTTTACAGGCTTAGTATAGTTAACAAGAATAACCCAATAAAAGTTGGTACACAAAAGGTACATTGAATTCTGATTAAATAAGTATCTAAAGAAAAATACTATTAAAAACATTTATTAGATATAAGAACTATAATTTTATGACAAATTGTAGACCTATAATATGTGAAAAGCAAAATCAACTTTATCAATGTACTTACCTATCAGGTATTATTTTGGACTATTAATACTTCAAAAGCACTAGAAAAATAAATAAAAAGACACATTTTTGCTGGTTGAATATCCTCACACAAGCGTTTCACAAAAAATTTAAAAAGACATATAAAAAATTATCTGAAAAACATATAACACCTCAAAAACTTTTAAAGTTAAAGAATTATACTCATATGTAATATCTATAATTCAAAACGGATACGTCATAACCTCACAACTTTTTAATTTCGACCACAATCCTTTTCGTTATTTAGTTCTATATAACATTAATATGACTATTTTATAACTATAAGCGCTAAACCAGTACTCATTTGAAATAATTGACAACTTAAAATAAATACTTAAAGAAGACAAGTATCTAGCGATTCCACTATATAAATATTTATTTTTTTATAACCAAATAAGATTTTTTTAATAATGTTATTATCTTTTTTGCCTCACGATATATGATACATATTAATACACTCTTACTGTATTTCATAAATCAGTCCAAACTTGACTCGAGTTACTGGGCTAGTCTTACTAATAACATAGAAACCGGCTACTGCTAGTATTTTTCAATTAAAAGGAGAAATGTATATTATTATGCAACAAGGCATCCCGGCTAGTGAAAATATCACACAAGTAGTTTACAAAGCGGACAAAAGGGGATCGAACATAGAAGTTAATCATTGTCTGCAAATACATAAAGGAGCACACAAAACTTGGCTAATCTCTGCGTCCATTCATAGGTTGAGCCCACCTTTAGTAGTTCATACCGTTAGGAGATTCAGTACCGGTATTCGGGTCGGGCCCACCTTTAGTAGTTCATACTGTTAGGAAATTCAGTACCGGTATTCGGGTCGGATTTAGAAAGCGACGATGACCTTAACCCGACCCAGAATATACAAGGCAATTACGTCGAGACAAAAGAAAAGTAAGCAAACACTCTCTCCTTCCCTTTGACCCCTAAGGAGGATGTTCTTCCTGCCCATTAGAGTTGACCGTCCCGGTGAAGAGTGAAAAACCTTGATTAGGACTGCATGTTCGTAGCCTTGAAGCCTACTGTAATGGGTCCCTACAGAATCTCATCTAGCTTTCCAAGCCAGCCAATCTGGAGCCATCATCAGACCAATAAATAAGGACTTGAAAGTTGTTCTATCAAGAAGAGGGATTACTTAAGTAACCTCCTTGGCTCTTGCAACTCAAACACCGATATACGATCAGTTAGTCTTTTACTGTCATAGTTTGCCAGAGATTCGTGTGGCCTAATTTTCCATTTTTGATCCCACAAAGTTGGAGCTACAGGTTGATTGCGCAATGAATAATGCGAGTGATTTAAACGATCAAGGTTGTCCGCGACCAAGTATAATAATTTATACGTGACATTAACAAACCTGAAGAGATGGGGCATAGCTTAAAGAAAGAGCATAGCCTAAAGAAAGAGCATAGCCTTGCCAAGTCTGGGGTCGAGGGTTCAAGTCCCTCCTTCTGCTCCTGGCTTCGTCGTTTAGTGGTAACCGGTGAAGTACATACACCCAGATTATAAAACGATCTTATCTTGGTTTAAGCACCTTCTTTTTTTTTTTTTCCCCTCTTCACGGGAGAATTTCTTCTCGATCGAGGTGGAAGAAAGGTTCTCTTCCCATCTGTAATAAGGCCTGCTCCTTCAGATGTAGTTCCTTGTAGTTACAATTCCATCTCTCTCTTGTTCATCTAGATTGGGTTGGTATTCATTCTTCCGTGCCTGGAATTAGTCTTCTTTTCCCTTTCCCTCTTGTATTGAGCTCCAAATTGATCCGGGATAATCAGATGAAGCCGAAGAATAATCTGCAGTTTTAGAAGGTAAAAACCAAAGCTTTGTTTAAATGTTATAGACACCCAGGTTCAAGTCCAATGCATAGTCATTTGTCCAATGCCAATAGCTAATCAACCTTCTAGCCCAGATCAATTACTGAATTATCCATTCCCCGGAGAAGCCTGAAGTACCAAACGCAACGCTAACACCAGATGTACCAGAACAAACTCGAGTTAAGGCCAAAAGCTTGCATATATGTGACTTAAAGATCCATCTTTTCTGAGAAAGAAATGCCTGAATTACGAGCTATAGGGTTGTAAGTAAACCCTGAAAAGTAAAAAGCTAAAAGAAAAAAACGAGAGAAGATCTTGCAAGCAAACCAATACAAAGTTCAATAGACACATGAAATATATGTGTATAACTGTACTCAAGAAAGCATTACAATACGACGGCGTCAAGAATAGTCGCTTTGAGTTTCTCGGCCCTTTTCAAGATAGCTCATCAATATGGACCCGGTTCAAGTGTTATAGCATGAGTACGATGGTGAAAAAAGAACTACACATGCAAGTCATATAATGACACTCAGAGCACTCAACTAATTTGGTCTATAGAAAACTCATAGAGCATTTCAATGCTCTATTGTATAATCTAGAGGTGTCAAATGGGCCGGGCGGCCCGCGGGCTGGCCCAGCCCGGCCCTTTTTTGGCCCGGGCCGGCTCGGCCCTTTTTTGGGCCCAGACTGGCCCTAACCCTTAGGGCCTGGGCCAGGGCCAGGGCCAGGGCTAACTTTTTGAGAAACAGGCCCGGGCCCGGCCCTCTTTTGGCCCAAAAAATGGCCTTTTCAAATTTTTTTTATAAACTAAGGTGTATTTTGAATAACAAAAAAAAAATTGGGCCCGGGCCCGGCCCTAGATGTTGGGCCTAGGGCCTGGGCTTGGACTGGGCCCAGATTTCCCTCATTCTGGCTCGGCCCGGTTGACAGCGGCCCTAGCCCGGTTTGCTGGAGGCCCGATGGGCTTGGGCTGGGCCGGCCCAAGCCTGGCCCATTTGACACCTCTAGTATAATCTAGCGACTCGTCAATGGAGACATTCTGTGCAGACATGCGAAAACGAAAACGACTAGCTTTCTAGCATCGTAAATTTCAGGCACTAAAGAGGATAAGCATTCTACCATGCCTAATAAAAGGTCAGAAGACAGGACAGTCAGTATCATCATGTTCAATATCAAGTAGAAACAAATGCGATGCATGTCTTCATGCTTAGGGAATGCAGATAATGTCAAAGATATGTGATTGGATAAAACAAGGAATATTTGCAAGAATGACCTACACTGCCTTTTAGTATGTGTAGTAAAACAGAAAAGTTTCCGATTAGTAGATCCAGAAGAAAGGAAGATTGGTTCAAGACCTCAAGACGCATTAGTGGA
The DNA here is from genome assembly GCA_033070095.1 of Escallonia herrerae. Classification (NCBI taxonomy): domain Eukaryota; kingdom Viridiplantae; phylum Streptophyta; class Magnoliopsida; order Escalloniales; family Escalloniaceae; genus Escallonia; species Escallonia herrerae. The sequence goes on along the minus strand of JAVXUP010001041.1, from coordinate 217,755 downwards.
AAGGCTAAAAGATGGTAAATTACTACAGACATGCTCGAGTATATTGTAGGAAATGGCAGTATAGTGATGAAGCTGAACCTGCTATCAGGTAAAGCCTTAGAAAGCAAGAATCAGTAAAGCTCAAGAAATAAAGAAGACATCTGGGAAAAATTTAGATGCTAGAAGGTGTTTGCATGCTCAAATTTGAGAAACTCATATAAATGTGACTGTTAACTTAGTAGACAGTGTAAGCTACCATTCCAGCATCCATATCTTAGTTGCACGAGTGCAGAGAAGAACTGGAGGAGCAAGTCCTGAAAGGAACCAACATTACCTCCCAGAAAAAGTTTGAGGATAAAGGTGAACCTAGCACCACCAAAAATCTGCTTGTTATGAATCTATCACAAAATAGCTGTTTAACTAGTAATATATGTTATTCAAATTCTGTTTATGAAAATGAATTAACAGAATTAACAGGCTGTTCCTTCGTAATTGTATCATAATGGGCATAGTCATACTTGTAAAACTCATAGCTTCAACTATAAAAAAAATTAAAAAAAAATGAGGTCTGTCAAAATGTCAGTTACACGAATCATCTTCTCAACTTTTAGCAAGTAATATCTAAACATTCTAGTAGCATATGCCTATCCATATGAATAGTGCTAGACATCATATATCAAATTCAAGATACACGTCACGAAGCCATGCGTCAATTGGTTAGTGGAGAAGTGTCTGCTCATTGAATAGTGCCATGCAACTAGGGATAGGGAAAAAAAACTGTAAAAGAGCACGTAAAGAATGGGTTCTGCAATTAAAGGAGGGAGTGAGACATCACGTGCCATGTCAGTCAAGATACAAATAAAAAATGAGTCATGATGTCTATTATCTTCCTATCCATGTATGCATACCCTAAATGAATACAAGTGGAAACAAATCTACGTATGTTAACTATATATTTCACAAATATCAAACTGAGATGGAGAAAAACTTAAAAGTACAGATGCTTCATTAAATAAGTCAAGATGTGCATGTATTTACACAAAAGTGCACACATGTGATTGGTTGAACTTGATCATATATGGTGACCAAAGAAAATGCTTGATACATAGAATGAAGTGATAGTTTGTTAAAAAATTGCAAACTTGATCATATATTCGTTAAAATGGGGAAGAATGAAGTAACAGTTTGCAAAATTTTTTTTGCTTTTGCTGGCAACTGCTGGTCAAATTATATCGAGTATAGCACATGCAAGATACATAGAAGGCGTACAGAAAATACGCTGTTAATTTCTTTCAATTTAGATACCCACACTAGTTCCTACAGTTTTGAACCCATATCAAATCGTATTCTAGGTATTAAGTAGGCATCGCGTATCGTAAAAGACTGACAACTATATTGAGATATGTACCTTGCATGCATGTCTCAGTTTCATGCATCACGTATCATATTCATTTCGTATCATATGGCAGAGAAGTCACAAAATTTGTTCAAAACAAATCATGGGGTTTAATCAACCAAATCCACAGACACCCCCACACAATTGAAAAGGATTAGTTTTAACAGGTACGGAGGATACGAAAGCTAGTTATGAACACCTACTGCCCATAACACACACACAAGAATGAAAAGGCAAGAGGAAGCTTGTAAGTCTACCATATTGAAGTCTGTGTGGTATGCTAGGAATCATGTACTGAAAGTTCTATGGGACGATCCGTGTTAGAAATTTTAACTGCACTGAAAAAAGCTGCCAGGACCTACCAATCTAAACTAGCGACTAGAAGAAAAAAGTCTAGATCTAACTGTGGAGTGCAAGAAGATCAACACCTATTTATCATTCTAACCTTAGTCAAGCTTCCAAAAACAAAAGTTCGCCTTTTTCCGAATAAACTGTTCTTTTGCTATGGCCCAAGAAATAGTGAAGTCCACCTTTAAACCAAAGAGCAGCCACATTCGAAACAAACGCTTTGGTTATCCTAAGGTAATACATTACAGGGATCTCCATGAGCCCCCAACGTATGAACTGCACGACTCCAATTTTCAAGTTTCAGTGTCTAGTGTCTGAAATGAATATAGGTTTAAAAATGCAATAGTAAAACGATTTCAATTTGCACTTAGAAGTTCATTCTTGTACCAAGTTTCTACCTATGCTACACACCCAAAAACAGAAATCACTATGTGAAATGCTCATAGTGAGACTAAGGTAGCAATACCCAAACCTCAAAGAGATCTCTTTCTGAGCAAAAATGGCACAGACATAACTATACATCAAGAGCAGACCTTTGACATCGTTAACATTGCGTAATTCAATTATAAATATACAGGCATATGACTTCTACAACAAAGTCGAAGAAGTGTAGAACATGTCTTTCAGAACATTGAACAAACATGTAACATACACATGCTAATGCATCGGTAAATAACCCTCTTGAGCATTAAACAACCAATACACACAAGTAAAAGAAGACCTAAACTTTTTAGGGAAATAAAGAGGCCGTCAACAATGTCAAGGGTCATGTACAGTGTACACACATCAGAGAATTCCAGCAATAAAAATAAATTTCCCAAATTTAATTTATCATCTCACTTCATCAACAACCCATTTTCAGAACAGTCTAACCCTTGATCTTATCAAACTGGGGCAAAACTTGAGTTACATTACCCACTTATCAATAAGGGGGCACACGCGCGCGCGCCTATCATTTATCTCGCCCAACAAATTCACTGGTACCTGCCGGGTCTTCAATTAGCAACTCTGACCGGTTAACTGGAGGAGGAGGAGGAGGGGGGGTGGGTTGTTGTTGGTCTGCTTGTGGGGCGTTCAACTGCTTGTCAAGGTCTCTCATCCTTGTCGTGACAACATTTGTAACCAGAACTGCTTTGACAGGCACACAGAGCGTGCGATAGATTAGGAACAGGGAAAGACGAGAATAAAAGAGAGAGGGCCGGGTGAAGAGATGAGGAGAAGTTACCAGCGGCGGTGCCGAATGTCCAGACCCAGAGGATCTTCACGCCTGGACTCTTGTCTCTCCACATACCCAACTACTGCTGCTGCTACTTCTTCTACTCGGTCTTCATCCGGTCTCAAAGAGGGCAGCTGTGACTACAAATTCCGTACAGTACAGTATTGAGTTCGCCGGAAAATACGAAATTTAGTCGTTGAACATTTACAGTCCGTTAGGATTCTATTAAGTAGAACATAATGGCGTGGTTAATTTTCTCAACAATTTAATGAATTTATGTCACCGCTATAAACATTTATCAGAATTACTAGTGAAATAAATTCGACTTTAAAAATAATTAAGTATGAAAAATGTAAAGAGCCAAAATACAAATATGCAGGAATAGCTCTCTTTTCTTTTAGAGCAGTGACCCTGAATTCTAGGGGTGCAACTTGGGCTCAAAAGTCAGACCATATCTAATTCACTCTTCAAAAGTCGTGTTTATGTCCGGCCCAGCCCATTTACGGGTCTAATAATATTTATACACGCCGAGCCCATCAAAATTTTGGTGGACACGTCGCCTACAGGTTGTCTATGACTATGAATTACTTTTATAACGGAACATATTATTGACTATCAAACTCTAAAATTTAGTCATGATAATGAAAAAAGTACATTAAAATTTCCAAATGAACTTAAATATAAGCATGGAAACAAATATTTGAAACAAAATGAGAGAAAAAGACTAAAGGAAACAATATATATATAGGAAAAAACGAATATAATACCAGCCTTAGGCAAGCGGTGACAACTACGTCGTTTTGGGATAAAAAAAAAAACACCTCATTTTTCTTTTCTTCTATCTGTTTTCCTCTCTCCCCTTTCTCTCTACCGCTAGCATACGCAACCCAACTGCCACCCTCCATCGCCGCTTCACAAAAACCAGCCACCATACGGGAACCCAACCACCACCACCTTTAATAAAGGGAGCCAGCCTCCATAGTCGGCAGCGACGGAAATCAATGCCCCACCCAAGCTGCACCCCTACTGAAATCAATGATACTTAACAAACATTCAATATCCTTTTGTTATTTGAAATTTAATCTAGTAATTTTCTGTCAAAATTGTTTACCAAAAAGTCTTTAAAATCAGTTACACCAAATTCAAAAACATTAAACGTGGTATTTTTAATTTTAGACACTTTTCGTTTTTTGAGAGCGTGTTTTTGAACACTTTCTTGTTTTGCCAAACATTTAAAAAACTTGTTTAAAATCAGGTTTGACCATTTCAAAATTCATCCCAAGCATTACATGTTTAAAACAGATTTGACCACTCCAAAATCAATCCAAAACACTCTTAACTCCGTTTGGTTACTATTTTCTTTGTTTTTATTTTTATATTATTAGAATATATTTTTAGATTCAGAAGAATAATCTTTTCTTTTATTAAGGAGAGCACTCTTACGGTGAAAACTCTAAGAAAATCAATTTTCGAGCGATCTCAACTCCTCGGATTGTAGATCACTTGCACATTGTCTAGAAGGGTCGTTTCAAGTATACCCCTTCATAGCATACTAGTTCCAATTCATAAAAACAAAAATTATTCAAAGTCATTGTTGGAAGTTTCCCAACTAAAAAACACTCCATCCATTGCAATCTAAAGTTCCTTTTCACTCCCATTATTCCAATCACACCACTCAAATATCAAATTGTTAACATTTTTACTCCTTCTCTACTGCTTATTCTCTCTTGTTCTACATTTTCATGGTAAACTCATTTTCTGATCTGTGTATTTCTTTTGTTATGCATGTCAAGTAAGTTTAGATATGTTTTGTAAATCGCACATGCATAGGCACAGCAAAGCGGGTACCGACGATGCCGACGATGCTAATAAAATCTAAACAACTACCCTCGATGGAGCATATGAATGGGAATATCTATTTCTATGCACTATATGTTTTCCCAAACTATTCACTATAAAGTGCATTTACGACAAACAAAACTTTTTTAGCAACAAATTCAGTTGTGAAAAAGCGTAATGGAGAGTGAAAATGGACATTCACAATATGAAAGCTTATTTATGTTGTTTGAATAGCATTTCGAACATTTAATAATTTGATGATAAATGTTTAAGCAGTTGGTGAATAATTTTTGAATCAATCGTATTTTAAAATGATATCTAAATAATAAAAATCGAATGGCATAAAAATGAAAACAAAAGCGTTAGCTAACGGAGTCTTTGCATTTATTGCACACAAGAACTTATAATTTGGTTTACTTGCAAACAACTCCTTTGTGCTTCTCATTTTGGCACATCGGGGGCATCCTTTAATTTTGGCGGCCATTTTGCTAACAATCATTCGTACAATTAATTGTGATCAACCCAAAAAAAGGCGTCGAGACACCTGTTACTCGATCTATTTTGTTTTGTTTCTTTGATGAAAGGTCTTGGTGCCAATATTCAACTAAAATAATCACATCTTAAGACACAACATTTGTTTGGACCCATTGTACACAAAGTTTCTGATTCCTGTGGCTCCTCTCAATGTGCTTTCAGCCGAGAACTCTATACTTTACCCATTGAACAATGCTTTCGAAATTAGGCCACAGGTTTCGAAATTAGTTTTGTCAGGAAGGTTCTCTCTCTGAAGCTATTACTGCGAGTATACTAAAGCAAATTAGGCCAGGAGAGGAAAACAACATTCATCTGTATACAATGTAGGACTATTTTGTCCGAATCCCTTGAAGGTCTTACCATTCAACACGTAAATAACTCAGAGACTCTCAGAAACCTGTGATCTTGGTACAGGGAGTACCCAACTCTCAGAAGTTAGAATCTCATGGACTTTGGTCTTATATGGAACTAACAACATCACTTACAATTCTTGGACCAAATTAATCAATTAATGATTTTCAAGAGTCAACACTTATTTAATGATTTCTGAAAAAAGGATTTTCAGGAGTCGACATCTTATTTAATAAGAAAATAAGAAGAAAAAAACTAAGAAATAATTCAAAGGTGTCCAAAAAGTCTAATCTATCAAAGCCAACGGAGGGGTCTGCGAACTAAATTACGCAAAGGCAAAGTGTTAGGCACTCGTCTTGCTCTTTTGGTCTCTACTTCATTTCTAGTGATTAGTGGCCTTAAAAAACACATAGCATGTAAAAATATGACAAAACTAACCCTAAGTTATTTTTTATACTTTTGGCTTGAACTCGACAACTGGGGTCAAGTGACCTACGTATCCGATCGGACTAATCGGAATCAAAACCACCGTAGTTCAACACTGATCCTACGGGAGGTAGTTTAGAATTTGGGACTTAGACAAAGAAAAATGAAAATATATTTTACTGTTTTGAAATAAAATGCGACTACAAGAAATAGGAGACAATCTATATGATTTCTACCCTATCAAAACGTAATAAAAGTTACCCATGGATGTAGCTTACCTCAATGATTTGGGAATACTCGTTGGATCCATGATGCAAACAACAAATCGATACTTTTAGAATGACTTGGATGGTTAAGATTCTCGAGAGAGGTTTGACGTCACTTCACGAGGAAATGGTGTGCAAACTGTAAAGAAAATAAGCTTAGGACTTAATCTATGACCCTCAAAATGGAGGCTAAGACCCCTTTTCTAGTGCTCAAGGTTGCAGAGTTTAATAATCTGCATGGCTAGAGATAAGTCGAAATAGTGATAAAATCATAGATTGACAAAAATCAACTAACCGGTTGATTAGTCGAAACCCGACCGATTCGCCCCATTTATTAAATAAACTTTTTTTGAATTTCGGGACATTATCTGACTTTAATTTTTGTAATGATCTCTAAAATTACAAATGTGATGTACAATATTCGGGATAAGCTAACTCTTAACCATTATGGATTGATTTGATCTTTATATCAAGGATAAATTATGAATTATTTTTTCAAAATCATCTAGATAAATTACATCATTTAAGATAATCTAGACCATGGACGGGACCTAACCTACATGGATTGGACTAATGCAATAGACTGGATTGGACGAATGCAGTAGACTGGATTGATGGACTCGACTGGACATGCAATTGACTGGACTGGACTGTATTGAACTGGACAGGATTAATTAAACTAGACTGGATCACATTAATTACATAATTTAGACTTAATTGATTAATTAAAACACATTACCGAGCCTAAACTCAATAATGACTTTTAATTAATAATGAAGTCCATTATTTAATTAATTAAAAATGCCTACAAATATGGGGTGTCCATAGAGCCCCTCGGGGATGAAGCACGCTCGCGGGCAAACATCATCGAAAAAGAAATACAACACATTTTTGTAGTGAAAACACGGAAAAAAGACCATGTGACTAACACAATATGAGGTCGGACCTTCACTGGCTTCCTACATATCCACCCAGGAGGAATCAGACCAATATAGTTCCTTGAAATATAGAAATCGTTCGAAGCCAAAGCTAACAGTAACAACAATTGGTCGTTGAACATAGAATCTAGAACTGGAACCAAAAAACTCACTGCCTAAGAGCTGGAGCCTAAAATAACGATGATTGGTCGCTTAGGTGGATGAGAATAATGTGTTTAGAAGCCAAAGTAATAGTAACAATGATTGGTCGTCTAGACACACTGAAGACTGGATCTAAAATCGGAACTAGAATTGCCCGTTATCGAAGCCCTCAAGACAAGTTGAAAGGGTCGATGGATAGGGAAATAACATTGACCTTTGTCGGAGCCCTCAAGACAAGTTCGAAGGGTTGACGAACATCAAAGTTGCATATCTCAAAATCAAAGCCAACAACGTGTTACCAAGCGGTCGCCTAGATATAAGGGTATACCCATAGAAGTCATAGCTAATGGTAACAATAATTGGTCGTCTAGGGATTCTAAAAACTGGATTCAGAACTGAAACTGAAACTGAAACTGGAACTGCCGGTTGTCGGAGCCCTCAAGATAAGTTGAAAGGGTCGACTGAAAAAGTGAAAGTTTGACTTGTAGCTGAAACTGGAAATGTCGTAAAGACAATTGATTGTTAAGTATAAAGGAGTCAGTTCACTTTACAAGGAGATATTGACAATAAACACAAAATCTTGTATTAGCCTTCACCTTATAAGAGCCCTTTGATTGAGCAATTAATTTGAAAATCTAGCTAGTGAATCACCCAAGGATTAGATGTAGTACATGCACAGGCAAGCATGCAGGCATACAAGTAACAAATATCACGTGACAATACGCAGGGAGGAAAATGCATACTTATAAAGATGATGAAAGCCCTCAAAACACGCAAGCACACAAGCATGCATTTTGATTTTTTTTCTTTTTTGGTGAAAAGAAGTAAAAAAACCGGCTGGTTAGTTAGTGAGCTTTTGAAATTTTAAAAAATTCGACAAGAAAATTGGCCGGTTAGTTAAAGACTTTGAGATTTTTTTTGAAATTTGAAGAGTTAAAAATTGATCGATTAGTCAGAGACTTGACCGACTCAAATGACAAAACCGGCCGATTTGGCCACCCAGTTTTGTGCGTCATTTCAGGATTTTTTTTGAAAAACTTCTACTTTAGTTCTACTCCTATCTCTCGCAGATTTCTTCCCTTTAGGAGTTATAGGTCGTCCTTATTAACCCAGATCACACACCTAATCTATAAATACAACAAATTTTCTCTCCATCTCTCTTAATTTTACACAATCATGGATGAATACTTGTGAAATAGCAAAGGGTATGAGGGAGGTCCTCAAATTGGCAAGATCAACCGATTCCAATCGAAAATTTAAGCTGAGAATCGTTCGTTACTCACCCCAAAGCAAAGCACTCATCTTAGTGCGCTCTATTTTGTGGAGGAGGTATGTTTATTCGAATTTTCTCTTTAGACACACACTATTTCACAGACATGCCATGCCCATGCATGGTAGGCCCCAGGCTTTAGGGTTTTTATGCAATTCCTTCATGAATCGGATGGGTCTTTAGATTTTCTCTTTTGCTTTGCAAATTTCCAGCCTTTTCCTATTGAACATATGATGTAGGGGCTCTCCTAACCTTGTGAGGGAGTGGTGGGCAAAAATCCCCATCCATGTTAAGAATATGATAATGTCTATGGGCTTCCGTCCCTTCTTGGACAGATTGGATGCTTTTACACGGAGTAAGAAGCATATTTTGTTCCTTGTAGAGCATTGGTGGGATTTCATCAACACTTTTCACACTCCATTTGGGGAGGCCACAGTCACCCCTTTTGATTTCACAAACATCACCAGTGTTTGATGTCAAGGGAGACCTGTTTTGTGGGCCCATGATCTCGATAAGGATCAAGACCTTGTGATCTGCTTGCTTGGCTACAAATGATCCTTTAAAAAGGATGGTTAGATACTCTTGACTCCATTTGAAATCACTATGAGTCCATGAACTTAGATGCAATAGAGCCCGTAACAATTGATCAGTTCATCCGGGGGTTTCTAACTACACTCTAGGGAAAACCTTATATAGAAATGGGGAAGACTCGGTCCAGCTGTGGTGCCTTCGGGTCATTGAGGTGATCGAGGACATTGGGGAATACAAGTGAGGAAGTCCTGCTCGGGCTTATTGTATCGGTCAATGAGTGTTGTGTCCCGGAGGCAGTTGCTTAGCTTTATGGGATTTTGTGATGTCTGGAAGGTATGCCTAAGCTCTTTGAATACTTTTCTAATGATTCTGATGCCTTATCTTGAAATATACTCACATGTGCCTTGTTTTGCTCTCAGATTTGGGCTTTTGAGGTTTTGGGTTCTCGCGCTCATCTCTTGGTAGAGGTAGAGGCAGCTCCTGCTGTGACTACACTGGCAATGTCCGGTGGAACTTTAAGGATGAGTGGGCTGGGGGTCTCTGAGTTCGTGCAACGAGATAATTTTAACAGGCTGAGGGAGTGTCTGGTAAGCAAATCTCCTAATTCATGTAATTTTCTCTCTAAGTATACTTATCAACCTCTCACATCTCTCTTCTACAGTTCAAGAATCTTTGTCTCGGTGGTGGCACAAAGTGGGAAACTATGCCGAGGAGTTAGGCCGTACTCGGGGCCAAATACTACTGATATGATCCTAACAAGATAAGTTCTACCTAGGTGATAGGATACTCCTTCAGCATCACCTAAAAGGAGTGGGCTTTAGGATACGACGGTTCTTTCGGATGAGATGTATCATCCGACATAGTTGGATATAGGTTTGAGGCAAACTATCATTACAGGCATCCCGGTGTCATCAATATGGTGGCTGAATGATCCTCAAACATTCGAGGCATTCATGTGGGAAGATTTGGAGCCCTCCTTAAATTCAGAGATGCTAAAGAAGATTCAGTAAGAGAGGGTGGCCCAGGACAAGAAAGGTAAGGGGAAGAAAGGGTGGCCCAGTACAAGAAAGGTAAGGACAAGAAAGGGTGGCCCAGGTCAAGACAATGTGACTGAGGGCCTTCCGTTTTGTCATTGGACTGTGCCACACTACCCCAAGGGTACAACCGTCGAGTATGAGCCTGTACCATGATCGAAGAGAGATTCTGAGGTTTTCAGCCTCAACGAGTTGGCTTGAATTCACACTTTAAACTCTAACCCCTATCTCATTTAAGTCCTTCAAGTTATAGATGCAAATTCTTGACTCGGTGTTTTTTCCTAATGTAGATACCATGCTCTTTGCTCTGAGATGCCTATATAATGATACACAGCTTGAAGGACATGGTATCGGGCTACCATGACATGCTCTCTATGTACAAGACTTCGGAGGGAAGTACCGAGACGCCTACTTTCACTCCCTCGGTACCATCTTCAGGAGGTGGATCGAGTGGTCAGCCGAGCTCCACGGAGCCCCCAGTCTATGATGCTGCTACTGGTTCCCCTAAGGCAACCCCAATCGTTCTTAAGGGCAAACACGTGAAGAGTGTAGTGATGACCCGGAGTTGGAAGAATGAGTCTCTGAAGCCTAGATCGCCACCATCAAAAGGGAAAGAAGTTACTACCGATAGTAAGAGGAAGGCATCGTCTCCTTCGTTGAAGAGGTCAGTGCAAAAGTCATCCAGAGCTACTGAGGAAGAGGATTATACAGGGGGTGATGAAGAGGAAACCAAGTTTGAGGAAGACAAACTGGAGGCCGAGGAGGAGCCTAGCTAGGAGGTTGAGGAAGAAGCTCAAGAGGCCTCAGAGTCTAGCTGTGAAGAAGTGCCCATTGTCAGGAGGTCCCCGAGGAAACCCTGAAGACAACTGTTGTTAGTTCTTTGGTCTAGAGTTAGGCCTATTTGTTAAAGGATTAGTTAGAGTCCCTTAGGGACGTAGTTTCAAACAATGATCTTTGGTTGAACATTTATTTTTTTTGTGTTTTCTAGTTGATGACTATTATTTTCCTATGTTAAATATATATTACAAGTATATGCTCACACACACATGAACACTGAGAAATGAGGCTTGACAGGTACAAGGTTTAGCCTAAAAGTAGGCAAACCCTTAAAATTTTAACAAAGACTGACTAAAATTTTAACAAAGCTGGTTAGTTAGTAGCCAAAAATATTCTCAAGGAAAATCGGCTGGTTGGTCAGAGCCTAAGTTCAACTTTAAGGCCCAACCGGATGGTTGGTTAGAAGATTCAAGCCAAAACCGGCCGGTTGATCAGAAACATGGACCATCGAATATGTAAATTAAATAGGAAAACCCATCGGTTAATCGAAAACGGGAATTTTGTCCAATAAAATTTTATAAAGTTTTGACTTCAAATTCTATACAAATTAGGGCTACTTGACTTTATATATTCATGACAAGTCTTTTCAAAACGAAATTCGTCCATTGTCTCTTCAAAACTCTCAATGACTTTTGAAGACGATTTTATGATCTTTGAGCTCCAATTCTGTGCATTCGCTGACTCCTTCCACAAGATTGAATTGATGAGCTTCAAACTAAAATCTATGATGAGCTTGAGGAGTGTAACAGTTCGTGAGGACATTCTCCGTGCAGCTTGCAAATCTTAGGATGTTGAAGATCACGTTTTTCGTTTTGGTCTGACGTAACTCTGCCCTACTTTTGACAAGTTTTCTACCCTGATAGATATCCCAGTTAATCTTTCAATTGTTGTTCCTACCGTTCAAGATGGTTATGTCAAGTTCCTCAAAACTTTGTTGAAGGTCCCAAAAGAGTGCGCCCAGTCTTTCATTCTGGGTGAAGGTATTCAACTCTATCCTTTGATTGAATATTTTTCTCCCAAGCCGACTAGTCGTGATGAACAATATGACCATGGTAGAGTGTCTACCCTGGCGCTATGCTTGGTAGCCAAATATCTCACCTTTTTTAGTCCTGGGATTGCGGATGTGAGGCTAGATGATGTCCTAATTCAAGTGTCCACCCGAGGTAGAACCCTGAACCCTTTAGTACTAGCTGAAACTTTACTTGGTACCACTGATGTCCATAAAGATCCCGACTTTCCGTTCAAAGTTATTTCTTCGCTTTAATATATGTGGCTGATGGACCATATGCATTTGATAGCCAAACCTATTGTAGTGGGGTATAGCCCTAACGTTTTTCGCTCTCGGCCTTTACTCTTTGAAGGTCGTGTTCATATAGATGAGTGGAATCGTTTATTTTATATACGAGAGTCCAAGGATATTCATTGGTATTGTAGATGATGGAGAGCTCGCGGGGATCCGGTGCTCATGGATTGGTTCTCAGATGTTCGAGGATAAGTTTAATGCTGACAAGAATCCCATATGGTCTTTACACATGGACCAGCCCCATGCTGCATTGTTGCTGAAGAAGAAACCATTGAAAAGGAGTCCGACTATCAAAGCTACATGGAATCGGGAAGCCGGTGGGGATGTTTATCTCGAGGGTCATATGACAAGCAGGGTAATAAAGATAACGGCAAATTAGATCAAAGGACGGCTTTTCAGGTGGAGGAATTAGAGGATGTGATTCCGGTGTCTTAGAAAGGTGGCTTACAAGAAAGATTTGGAGACATGAAGGTTAATCCTGAATGGCAAGGAGAGTCTGACTATGAAAAAATTCAAGCAGATGCTGGATGATATCCCAAAAAGTTGTTGATAGGACTTAGAATTTTTTTCCCTAACTTTTGCCTGGGGCGTCCCTTATAGGGTTTTCCTCCTAGCAGGCATTTTATTTATTCTAGAATTTTTCATTCTTATATTTTTTTCTTTGCCCTAACTTTTTCCTAGGCCATTCTTTATAGGGTTTTCGTCCTAGCGATTTCTTTAATTTTCTCAATAATGTGGTCAGTGCTTTAGCTAGTGGAATAAATTTTTTATTGAAATCTGACCTCACCTGAGGTAACTTTATGGGCCACCTATGTACTTCCATCTATGTGTTACATCAATTTATGTGTCCTGAAAATGTTTTTAAAGAGGATTAGGCCTTTCATAGTTCAACAAAATTCAGTCAAGCATAATATTTTGTTAATTGATCTAAATTGACTAGCTGTGATAATTCAATTCTATAGGAATCGACTAATAGTGCTACACCCCAGTCATCATTTGCTTGATCATATAGGGACCTGACCAGTTGGGTTCAAATTTTCCTCACGATTTTCAAATTTGTCCGATGTTTTCCTTTAACACCATATCTCATTCTTTCAACCCGCGCCCCTTAATTCACTTGTTGAATGCTCGGTCATCCGTTTTTGGTAACCTTGAACATGATAGAGCATCATTAACCTTTTCTCATATGCTAATGGCAATTTATTGAATCTGTGTCTTACCCGGTTTGCCTTGGCTATTTGATTTTTCAATATCACTATATTAGATTGATTTCTAATTCTACCGGGAGTTCGCCTCCATGTCGTAGACTAATGAATACGGGTTGTTCTGTTTGACATTCTCACTAACATTCTATAGCCCAGAGTGTGTAGGGAAGTTTGTCCAGCCAACTCCTACATGAATCCATCGTTTTACTCAACATGCTCTTAATATTGTTATTGGTAGCCTCGACAGCCCATTAGTCTGTGATCTATATGGTGACGAGGGGTGTCGGGTGATACCATACTCTTCGACTAAGTCTGTAACTACTCTTTTAAAGTGTAACCCATTGTTTGAGAACAACTCCCAGGTTATTCCATATCGACAAATAATGTTGGTCCGAATAAACTGAGCCACCTTCATGGCGTTAAGCACGACATACAAAGCGACTTTCACCCACTTTGTGAAATGATCCATGGCTACTGGTATGAACTCATGTCCATTAGAGGCCTTGGGAATCCTCAAACTGAAAATGGCCAATGAGAGGTCATATAACTCTCGGGGAGGTAAATGTTGCAAGTTGGCGTAAACCTAACATTTATGACATCTTCTCACATACTCGACACAGTCGTGTTCCATGGTACTTCAATAATATCCCTATCAAAGGACTTTCTTCGCCAGCATCTGCCTGTTCATGTGTGGTCCACACTATCCTACATTTATGTCTTCCATGATTTGGTTATTATCTCTGAGTTACACATAACAAGTCTTCTCCATTATAATGTCTTTAATACAGTCTCTGGTCACACATGATGAACTGCGCTGGCTATCTTCTCAAAGCTACTCGATTCTGCACAAAACTCCCCTCTGGGTACTTTCCATCTCGAATAAGATTCTATAAGTCGGTATACCAAGGCTCGGTACTATTTCTTCTTTTACGAGTGTTGTCATGAAACAGTAGGCTGGTCGCTCTCTCTTTTGTATGACAAATGGTTCTACCTCTTGTCCTTCGGGTATGTCTACTATTAATACAAGGATGACTAGGGCATCAGAAAAGTTGTTCTTAGCTCAGGGTAGGTAATGAAATTCCACATCCTCAAACCGGTCTATGACCTTCTTTAAGTGGGCATGATATGTTTGTAAATGCTCATCTTTAATTCTCCATATACCCTAGATTCGGTAAATGATCAATGCTAAATCTCCATATACTGTGCTCTTCCGGACTTCGACACTTAGGACCATCTCTAAACTTATGATACAAGCTTTGTATTCGACGGTGTTGTTAGTACCATCAAAAGTTAGCTTGATAGCTATGGCGAATGGGCTCCAATGGTGAGATTAACAATATTCCTACTATAAAACCCTTGTTTTTCGTTGCTCCATCAAAGTATAGCTGCTATCTCATCTTCGTTTCAACAATGCACACTCCTTCATCTGGGAACTTTGCCTCTCATCGACTGGTATCATCTGTCGGGCAACTGGCTAACATGTTGAACATGACCTTTCCCTTAATTGATTTTTGTGTGACATATGTCATATCAACTTCGGAAAATAACAAAAGCCATTTGGCATTGCGATTTGATAGGATAAGCTTCTCAAACAGTACTTGATAAGGCCAATAATCTGATGGGGTATGCCAAGACATAGTGCTTCAATCTTTGAGTTACCCAAACCAAAGACACACATATTTTCTCCAGGGTTGAATAGTTCATCTCTCCTTGGGTCAACTTCTTTCTCACATAGTATATGGCCCTCTCAACCAATAAATTCTCCAAATGCTAGGCTAACATGGCTCTAGCTGTAGTGTTGATTAACGGTCAGGTACAATAACATAGAGTTACTGGTATATGTGGGCTTAGGACTGAAGGGTTGCTAAATAATTATTTGATTTTGTCAAAGCCTTCGTGACCCAAGGGGTTTCATTCTTTGCTCGAATCTTTCTTCAACAGTTCAAATACAGCTCACAGATACCGGTTAATGTATTGGATTGTCACTAAGAATCCTCAGACTTTCTTCTTGGTTCTAGATGGGGGCATCTCGACTATGGCTTTGATTTTGACTGGTCCATCTTTATCCGTCGTTTACTCACCAGGAAACCTAGCAACTTTCCGACTGTGACTCCAAATACACACTTTTGAGGATTCAATCTTACTTTGTACCGCCTTAACCTCTCAAAGTATTTTCTAAACACTCCACAATGATCTTCCCTCTTCCTTGATTTGATGATCATGTTATCCACATACACTTCCACCTCCTTATGGATCATATCATAGAACAGGTGGTAGCGGCTTGCTAGTATATAGCCCCAGCATTTGTTAGGCCAAAAGGCATCATTGTGTAACAGAAAGTGCCTTAGGGGGTAGTGAAGGTTGTTTTCTCCTGATCCTCGGGAGCCATTTTTATTTAGTTATATCAAAGACAATCCACAAAGGATACCAACACATGTTCGTCTGTGTTGTCTATGATCAGGTTTATGATGGGTAAAGGAAAATCATCTTTGGAAGAGGCTTGGTTCAAGTCTCGGTAGTCAACACGCATCCTGACTTGACGGGAATCTTAGGGACGAGTACGATATTGGCTAGCTAGGTAGGGTACTCAATCACTCAGATGAATCCTATGGGGAGCAACTTTATTTATTTCTCCTTAACCTTGAGGGACCACTCTAGTCTCAACTTGTGAAGTATTTGTTTAACCTGTTTGGCTTCGAGTAGGACAGGTAGGTGATGTTCCATGATGGATGGGTTTATGCCAGGCATGTCACTATATGACCAAGCAAATACATCGATGAATTCCTTAATGAGTGTAGTCATCTTTTCCCTTTCTCTCTCTCATCTAGACTAGTCCCTATTTTGATTTCTTTTTATATTTTTAGGGTAGCCTATGTTCACTTTGAGGGTTTCCTTGGCCATTGGCGTGACATGACTAGATTCTCGGTTTTCAATTTCTTTCAACATTTCTTTTAAATATTTTTTCTCTTCTAATTCCATAAGGTGTGACTCATGATTAATCGAGTTGATAATTCATCATAACCCATATTAGTAACCATTGAATAATAGAAATCAAGCATTATATTATAAATCAGATAGTCTAGAAACACATAAAAGGTGAACATATTCAAATTGGCCAATGTGACATAGGTATTTAGGCCTTCCGGTTCTAGAGCATACTTGATCATCCAATTCTACATGTCGCTGTGTGTTGGAGTGATTAGGCATGCTGGCTCTGTGGTCTGGTCATCAACGCCATAGATAAGCACTGAGATAAACATATATATGAAGCATGCTATCATTGCTTCCAAATCTATTGAATCCATCCAATCTGAAACATCCTCAATATCTGGCTCTATATGCACTAGCATTTCTTCATCCTCAACCAACTCACAGTCGTAGAATATCTCAAATCCTTTAATCTGCCTCCGGTTTTCAGCATTGTAAACTGGCTCTAGAAATCCATAAAAGGGCCCACTTCGTGCTTTCTTGATGAAGCGTCTATTCATAGTAGAGATCTTGGTCGTGCTTATGCACTTCTCATCTTTTTTATCCTTCTTGGCCTGGGCGAGCTTCCTGATAGCTTCCTTTTTCTCCCTTTCTGGTCAGCTTATATCCTAAGCCAACTGGTCTTTCTTGTTTTCCATATCCGGGAAGCTTGTAATTCCTTGATAGTTTCGGCCTAAGCCATTTCCTGAAAAATAGTAAAATATCCTCAACATTGGGAGTATTGTTGTACTGGTGTAGGGGACAAAAAAGGTGAGGAAGTTTTCACCGTGACAAACTTCCTCATACTCGAGATACTGAACCAGGTGACCTATCCTAAACCTACTGAGTAGAATGTCTAAAGAATCATGCGGCACCTGAACACTGTCCTTCTCGACTTGTCCAATCTACGGCATGTGCAAATTTCCCATTATAGTAAAAACGACATCATTAACACAAACTTGACCTTTTGGTGTAGTATAAAAGGGATTGCATCCACAGAGTTTATCGGAGGTCAACCCAGTAGGAGATTAAAAGTGGCCCGAATATCCAATACCTGAAACTTAACATCAAAGCTGGCAGAACACATAGTCATTGAAAACTTCATTATACCAATTACCTCCCTTCGAGTGTTATCATATACTCGGACGACTTAATCGGAAGGCGCGAATTTTGACGTGTTTATACCAAGGGCGTGAACAATGCAGAGGGGATAGACATGTAGAGCAGAACCATTATTTATAAGGATTAGAAGAATCCTCTTATCAAGCACTCACATAGTGATATGAAGCAGATCATTATGGCTTGGTCCTGATTTGGGTAGGTCAGACTCGGAATGTAAGGACATGTCCCTAATGTATAGACCCTAATATTTGGGACTGGTCTTCGGGCTGGGTCTAGATTGGTATCTAAGCTTTGCTAATAAGTTTGATATGGGCTTGACAGTGAGAGTATGAGGCTGACAGTAGTCACATATGGAAATATTGGCTTGGTTCTTTTTTAATTGTCTAAGGATCTCATCATTAGGAGGGTCTTGAGAGAATAACGGGCCAGATATGGCTGGCTAGGGTAGGGTCTGGTAGACTCTACCGGATCGGTTATGTGGGACAAATTTGCGTTGTATCGGAACATAAACTCAATTTTTTCATCATTTTCTTTTTCAACTATGAAGGTTTCTCCATCTACCAACTCCTCCCAAGTAATCACATTGCAAAACTATGCCCGAGAATCATAAGCAAACACTAACTTCAAAACTGGATGACTAATAGGAACAATAAAGGCAGTTGGATCCATGACTGACTGGTTGTTATCAATACAGTAAACCCCATAAGTAGGCAAGGGTTCTTTTAGGACAATTGGTCTGACAGGAAAGGACACTTTACCCTTATCGATGAAGTCTTATATAGCATGTCGGGGGGGTGATACATCTCTCTGTAGGGTGCTCCTTTCCTTGGTGGTAATTACAAAAGGCATTCACATCATATCCGTCGAGTATCATTGCTAGTGTAGAGGTAGGTGGTAGCTTGGAAATCATTCCACTTCTTAGCAACTGTTCAAAAACCTTAAGGAACGGTGCGTTTAAAGGAGTGAACTTCTGTCTAGGCTCTATATCAAGTTCTCATGTCACTGCTCGAGGCATTTGTACTTGTTAACATTGTTGGTTGTTGCTGGCTTAGGCTGTATATTGAAACTCCTTGGACTGGCTTGGTATGCTCCCGACAGTTTCGACTCACGAGAGATGGTTCCCTTATTGATGGCATTTTTTATTTGAATGAGGGATCCCATGAGAGCTTTGAATGATGTGTGGTAGTGACCAAAGATGTAATCATGTTAGATTGGAACAAAGTTGTTTCTCACGATGTTCATTTGTTCCTCCTTCATCGGGCAGTTCACCATCTAAGCAGCCTTATTCTTCCACCTCATAATGAAAGTTGAAACGGACTCTCTTGGCTCTTGGTTTGTGATTTTCAAATCTTTTCTGGTGATATTTAGGTCTGCATTGTACTGGTATTGTCTGAAAAACTCTCTCACAACATCTTTCTAAGTGCGAAATCGGGTTTTATCCAAAGTAAAGAACCATCGGGAAACGGCTCTGGTAAGGATACGGTGAAACAACTATATCAACTGATTCTGATTTATCCTATACGGGGCTAACGCTCTCATATACATCTTCACATGAATCTTACGATTTGTGGTCTCGTCAAACTTATCAATCTCTGACATCTTGAACGCGAGGGATAACCTATCCTCGGGATTCATGGTTAAAGCACTCAGGTCTAATGGGTCATCGACCCTCCTCATCCTAACAATTTGTGGCTTGAGTGCAGCTAACTTATCCTTCCATTATGCTGCAGCGGGGGGTTTAGTTTCTTCCTTCTCGGACTCAAACATCTAATCAAACTTCGATGGCCTTTTCTTTCTATCATCTTTCTTCCCATCTTCTTCTGGGTCTTTCTTACCTCTCCTTTTGAGGTTATCCAACTCCTCTGCAGTTTGGGATTGTTGCTCGGTTAGGGTAGTAAAACCATTATGGAGATCCTTTTGAAGTTTGATGATGATACGGGCCAAGTCGGAGATTTATGAGAATTCTTCAACCATTAGACTTTGTGAGGGTTTTACGGACGAGTCTAGATGCCAACCACATTTAGCCTTAACTGTATATGGAAAGTTATCAAAAAATTTAATAATACATTCCACACATATCGAACTGGCGGGCTAACACCCCAATAGGGGTAAAGGAATTTTTTTTTCTGGTCCGGAGGGTATTTTTTTTGGGTTTTGGCAAAATGAGCTAACTAACCGTTTGTTCTGAGCTCCTAACTCAGAGCTCTTATAAACTCTTTTTTGAATATTTTATTTATTTTTTAGGTTTCCTAAAGGCGCTGAGGTGCACCCACCCCCACCTGAGCTACGCGCTATTCATTTCATACTTTTTTGTCCCAAAATGGCTCTCCCAGTGGTGGACCAAAGCAGATCTATGGCCTCGTAGTCGAAGTCAATTGAATTAGTGTTACCAGCCCAGTACTTCCTTACCTTCAGCTGCCTTATCTTAGCTAGCCCTTTCTCTGCCAGAAGCCTTTCTAAATGGAATGTTTCACTAGCTAGCCGGACAACTCAGACCTACTAGCCTAGTCGCCTTCTTATCACTGTTTTTCTTGCTTGCTTACCGGACTTCTGACTTTCCTGAGCTAGTGGCATTACCTCTGTGGGAAGGGTGGTGGATTCCCAAGAGAAAGAAATTCTTATACCTTGGAACAAAACAAAAACAAAGTAAATTTTTTTAGTAGCTCGTAGCTCAAGAAGGGCAAGGCCTTACTCTATTTCGATTACGGAATATAGGCCGTGAAAAATAAGATAAAATCAGCTAAATATAGAGTTAAGGACGGCCTGATGCGCCCACCCGACTCTATTCCTATTCAGGAATAGAGGCTTTGGGGGTGCCTCAGTGAAGGTCAAGGCCTTATTCTATTTCGATTACGAAATAGTGGCCTTGGTAGCTCAAAACTCTTAGATAAAAGCGTCGAGATCGAAGCTCGTAGCTATTACGTAAGGATGGCAATGGGGCAGGTTAGATGTTGATTTGCTAAAATCCGAACCCACTCCGCTAGTCATTAAACTTTGCCCTGCCCCTGCACCGAGTTATGCATGTAACATACCATATCCGATCCTATGTGGATTTAGAAACCTGCACCAGCCCCGTTCCGCCCCATCCGCGATATAGCACGCGAAAAACCTGAGAACCAACCCAACCCGCCCCATTGCCAATTGTGCGTAGATTCAATTGCAATTGTCTGATATAGAAGAAGATGTTTTTTAAGGACAAATGGTCCAGAAGTTCCACATTTGCAATATGTCAACTCCTACGCAAAACTGATCTCCAATTCTCTAATCAAATAATTATTGACCACGGGGAGTCTAAGGGGATACTTCTTAGGTAAGAAAATTGAAAGAAATAAAGAGAACAGAAACATAAACAATGGACCTTTTTTTTATGCTTTTCTGGTTACAGAGGACTTGAACAACTGAATGTAATGAAAATCGTAAAAATACAATAGACTTTTAGTTATTTCAGAGAGTGTACCATTGCTTGTGAGCTGGTCTATGGTAATTGAGAGTCTCACCTGTAATTGAATCTGGATCTTCTCGATTGGATTCAAGTAGTTGGATGAATCTAGATCTTCTCGATTGGATGTATCTGGATCTATTGCAATAGTGGAACAGACGAGGGACGAGGAGACCTTCGGCTTCCTCCATTCGCTCTCAACTATCAATCATTTTTGAGTGGGCAGATTAGTGTATCGTTGTGAGAACTCCGAGAAGTGTTCGTGGCTGTACGGTGGAGCCGCCGCTAGTTCGCGACCGTGCGGTGGAGAGTGGGCTAATCAGACTGGCCGTGTGGTGGAGAGTGAGAACTGAGAAGGTTGAGAATTGAGATATAGGGTTTGGCAGAAAAGAAAGAACATATATATATATATATGATGGACGACTAAGATCGACTAAAGTATTATGGGACAACTAGGATCAACTAAAGTATTAAGGTTAATATACCGGGGCGGGGCGGGGCGGGTCGGATTGGGATGAATACCATGCCCGCCCTAACCCGTTGCGGTTTTTTTTTTAAAATACCATACCCTCCCCATGCCCCGGTCAAAGTAAAAAAAACCCGCTCTTACTGGGGCAAGACGGGGCGGAGATCCGCGGGTTTGGATTTTTTTGCCATCCCTATTATTACGTGAGTAGAAGTCGAGGTTTATTTATGGGAATTTTTTTAGAAATTTTTTTTTTTCTGAGGATAAGGTTTTCTGACTAATCGTTCGGTCATCCGAGAGGTTGATCGGCCGCTTGGTCAGTGGGTCAAGTGGTTCGAGAGAATTTTTTTGGAAATTTTCTGAGGTCAAGGTTTCTAACTAATCGTCGAGTCATTTGGGCCGAAAATCGGCCGATTGGTCATTGCGTTTGACTAGGATATGAACTAGCCAATTTCAAAATTCTCAAGCAAATGCACATACTGACTAACTGCCGGTTAAGAGCGTGGTTTACCAGCCGGTTAGTCAGAGTCTCCTTTTTCTTACAAAATTTCTAGTTTAACTTACAGAATGTTGGTGGTTTCCTACCAACAGGCCGTAGGCCAATTCATGTTTTCTCCCAACAAAGGGCAGAACACTGAATGGTCTGGGTGTGAGTTTCCTCCTTATAATACCGGTGTAAATGTCACTCCATTGGCTTAACTATACCATATAACTCCCGCCCGTAACCACGAAGTTAATCATGAGCAATCACTAGTATATATACAAATCGTTTTATCTACCAAGAAACCAAAAAGAATCTTTAGTACGAGGCACGTGGAGCTGAGAACTTGATTAAGAGTTCGCCTTGAGCTCGGGAGGACCAAGGGCCTTGAATGTGTGGCCCTCAAATGGGTGGTTGGAGAGAGACATGTAGGTGTGTGAGGTATAGAAATAAAAATTGCAAGTACCACGTTACATCACATTGTACATACCATAAAATACAAAGAAAATACAACAAGACCAAAAATTAATAAAAAATTCAAAATCTAGTCCTCTTAATGTTTTTGATCCCCAGTAATATTGCCATTGTGGCGCATCGCCTCGAAAAAAAATTCCCAAAAGGGATTTCAAAAGATGTTGTCTTATTTAATAAGAATTTTTTTTAAAATGACTCAAAAGTGTCCAAAAAGAACGACCGATCTATTGAAGCCAAAAGAAAGGTTCGGGGATTAAGTTACGCAATGAAAAGGTTTTAGGCACTCGCCACGCCCTTTCAGTCTCTTCTTTATTTCTAGTGATTAATGGCCTTAAAAAACATAGCATGCAAAAAAAATGAAAAAAAACCAATCCTAAGTTAATTTCTAAGTTTCTGGCTTGAACTTAACAATTGGGGGGTCAAGTGATCTACGTATCCGACTAGGCTAATAAAAATCAAAATCACTATAGTTCGACACTGGTCCTACGGGAGGTAGTCTACAATTTGAGACTTTGACTTAGACAAAGAAAAATGAAAATAATATTTTACTGTTTTAGAATAAATGTGATTATGCGAAATGCGAGGCAATCTATATGATCTCTACCTACGAAAACTTAATAAAAGTTACCTTTGGATGCATCTTGCCTTGACGATTCTGGAATACTCGCCGTTTGATCCATGATGCAAACAACAAAGTGATAGTTTTAGAGTGATTTAGATGGCTAAGATTCTTGAGAGAGGTTTGAGGTCACTTCACGAAAAAAAATGGCATGTAAACTCTAAAGAGAAAATGCTTAGAAAATTGACTTAGACCCCTTTTTATAGTGCTCAATATTGCAGAATCTGATAAGATTGCCCAATTTGTATGGCTGGAGATAAATCGAAATAAGTGATAAAATCGCAGATTGACAAAAGTCAACTAACCGGTCGGTTAGTCGAAAACCGGCCAGTTCACCCCATTTATTAAATATTTTTTCTTGAATTTTGAGATATCATCTGACCTTAATTTTAGTAATTATTTCTGAAATAACAAATGGGATGTACCAGATTCGGGATAAGCTAACTCTTAATGATAAATAGATTGATTTAATCTTCACATCAAGGATAAATTATGGATTATTTTTCCAAAATCATCTAGACAAATTATATAATTTAAGATATTCCAGACCATGGACGGAAGCTAACCTACATGGATTGGACTATTGCAGTGGACTAGACTTAACATGCAATTGACTGGACTGGATT
This sequence comes from Escallonia herrerae, assembly GCA_033070095.1. Taxonomy (NCBI): domain Eukaryota; kingdom Viridiplantae; phylum Streptophyta; class Magnoliopsida; order Escalloniales; family Escalloniaceae; genus Escallonia; species Escallonia herrerae. Next base: position 193,947 of record JAVXUP010001041.1, on the reverse strand, counting down.
AATTAAATTAGACTGGGCCACATTAATTACATAAACTAGACTTAATCGATTATTTAAAACACATTACTAAGCCTGAACTCAATAATGCCTTTAAATTAATAATGAATTTTATTATTTAATTAATTAAAAATGCCCATTCGTGTCTACACAAACATCTTCCCATATTACTATAGCAAACCGCCTCGAAAAAATCCTTGGAAAGGGGGGTTTTAGGAGTTCCATCTTAATTTATTTAAAAAAAAATATAAAACTAAGAGAAAATAAAAATGACTCTATGTGTCCAAAAGAATGACTGGTCTATCTAAAACCAGGAGATGGGTTCGGGGACTAAGTCAAGCGGCGGGAAGGTGTTAGGCACCCGATACGCCCTTTCGGCCTCTACTTCATTTTTATTGATTTTTTGGCTTTGCAAACATGTAACATATAACATGCGATAAAAACTAACCTTAAGTTTTATATTTATATTTTTGGCTGGAACTCGACATTAGGATCAAATTGCCTACAGATGCAGTCGGACTAACTGGAACTAAAACTTTCGTAGTTCGACTTTATTCCTGCAAAAAATAATCTACATTTCGACCCTAGACTTAGAAATGTAAAAGCGCTTCTTTTGATTTTATAAGGGAAATGCGACTAGGGTAATGGGAGACAATTCTATATGATTTTCTAAACTAGAAAGCTATTAAAATTTACCTCTGGACATCACCTGTCTAGAGCACTTTCCAAATAATCCACCATGTAAAGACTAAACAGACTTTGTTGAGTGAATATGAATGGCTAAATTCTCGAAAGAGATAGCGTATCACTTTACGAGAAAATCGTACAGAAGCTCTAAAGAGAATAAGCTCTCAAGGTTCAAGACCCTTGAAAATGAGGGCTAAGGGCCTTATTTATAGAGTCCAGGGTCTCGGAATCTGATAAGATTGGCTATGCCAATCTGCAAGCTGGAGGTAAGTCAGAATATTAGATAAAATCGCAGATGGACAAAAGTCAATTGATCGGCTGGTTATTCTAACTATATAAATAATGGATTTAATCTTTGCATAAAAAACAATTCACAGAATATTTCTTTGAATTATCTAGAGAAACTAATTAAAATAAATAATAATATCTAGACATTGGACCGGACTTGATATAATTGGACCGGACTGGACTAATAATGGACTGGACTGCTAGACTGAACTGGACTAAATTATTTAAGTTACATTACTAGGCCTAAACTTAATAATGCCCTCTAATTAATTATAGAGCCCACTATTTATTTAATTAATAATAACTACAAAAATGAAGTGTCTACAACTACCCTGCCTCCGGTGCATCTAACATCCTTATCACGCCAAATAAAAGATCTGATCTCAGCTTCAATAACAACAATAACTTCCTTAAGAATGATAAACGTAGTGTACCCGCAGACTTACATATTTAGCAGACAGTAGTGGCTAGTTGATTTCTCCCAACATAGAAAAACACTTGGTTGTCCAATTACTAATCTTCACCACATGCTTGTCAATGAGCACCTTGCAATCACCAAATCCTTGCAGTTTAGTAAATATCATAGGAACTCCTAGATAAGAAACATAGAACTATCCATGAAGGAATTTCGATCAAAGTGGTCGAATCATGTGCTCACTGACACCTGAAATATAGAGCTCTTTTGTAGATTTGGTTGAAGTCTAGAGATTTGACCAAATTCCCTTGAGGCATTTTCTGATACGAGTGAGAGGTAGAATCAACACTCGGATGCAGAAAAATGTCATCTACAAAGCATGTAAATATGAGTGATAATATGCTCCTTGCGTTTAGGGTGAAAGGCAAAATTGGGCTCGACAACATAATCATCAAGGTGGCATGAGAATGATTCCATAACAAGGAGGAAAAAGTCGGAGATACGGGTCCCCTTCCCTTGACCCTTTAACACTTTGTAGAGGCCATTAATAGTTTCTTTCAAATTCTCAAAACATTTGTCATAGTTACACACAATATTATTCAATGAATATGAGTGGCGGGGAATCGAAAAACCTCCATGGCAGCTTGTAAGAATCCCCATCCTACAGAATCATATGCCTTTTGAATATTAATATCAAAGCAATTTTGAGAATGCAATACAAGATCTTGCATGAATAAAATGATGATACGAGCAATATTCCCTCCGGAAACAAACAAGGGAGCTTGCCTTTTTCTAATAAGAGTAGGGAGGACAGCCTTGAGCTTCATATGCACGAGTTGAGAGATCATTTTATACAACACATTACGTAGGCTATAGGCCTAAAATCCTTCATTATAGTAGGCATTGGGAGCTTAAGAATTAGTGCAAGAGCAGTACCATCGATTAGCTTAGTAGATTTACCTTTGCAAAAAAAAAAAAAAGTCTTAACACCACTTCAGTTATATCCTTACCAACAATAGCCTAGTTACCATGAAAAAGTTCAGCGATATGACCATCATCCCTAGGGCTGTAATATGAGCTGGTTTAAAATGGGCTTTAACCAACCCAACCCAAATTTGCATAAGTTATAACCCACCAAACCCAATTAATTCAAGTTTGGGTTGGTCTGAGTTGGTTCAACATTTAAAGGAACTAAATTGGGTCAAGCCCATTAAAACCAAACTAACCCATCCTAACCCAAAATAAAAAACCGATCTCTCATTCTCTCCTTCCCCGACACTCTGCAGACTGAAAAAACAGCTACTCTTATTTTGTCCAAATCACTTCTAGGGTTCCAACCAGAGAAAGCGATCAGTGGGATAGTGCTTGAAAGAACAGTTACTCTTTTTCTACTTCGCTCCTGTGCTTCTTCGGCTACGACACAGTTGCCTCGTCTCCGTATTAGCCGCTGCAATCCACTTTTCAACCCCCTATTGTCTACCGAGCTTGAGGTACTTTATAAATTGTGGTTATATTGTTTCCTCACCCCAATCAAAAGTTCTTCCTCATAGCCTTGGTCCCTCTCTGTTTCACACAGCCACAACGAACAATACTCTAGTTTAATGGTTGTGTTTATGACCCTTTTTTGGTTGGATTCTTGATTACAACAGCATATGTGGGTTACTGGGTAGAGTGATAGATTTTCTTGTTGGTTTTTAGGTGTTAAAAGGTAGGAAGTTATTCAGCATTAACACGTAGATTGCCTTTTTACATAATTCCAATCCATGGATGACTTTTTCTCATTAGGAAATCAAGACCAGTATTATTCAAAAGTGGCACTTCAGAAATCTCGCTTCTTGGTACCTTTTTCATTTTCTTAGTCAAATTATTGACTAGCTTAATGCATCTCTACATAGTGGTAATTGCCCAACACCAGAGATAACTGGTGGTAACTGTGTAAAAAGAAGTTTAAAAGAATAGCAGATAGCTTAAGATTGTTGGCAATTGTTCATCTTCTAACCTAGTTGTACTTCATTCCGCCCTCTACTTATCTTTCGCCTGCATGGTCTCTGTTGTGTGTTTTTGCAAGTGCGGTTTCAATGGGTGTTATTTAAAATGTTGGACAGGTAGTACTTGTCGATGTGGTTTTCTACGTGTAGGTCTCATGTAACTTTGCCTCTTAGATGCAACATAGCACAGTTGTTTATGTTCAGTACTTTGAAATCATTAAGGGAAATTTTCGGTTGTTTTACTTGCATCCAGCTATGGAATTGTATTGCGCGGTGGAATTCGACTTATCTTATGTTGACTACCGCGCTTGAATATCAAAGGGTGTTTGAGAGGTTAGAGGAGCATGATCGCAATTTCATAGTCGAGGTAGGTCACATCGTTATGGAAGAAGATTGGATGACAGTGAAAAGTCTTACCACTTTCTTGGAGCAATTTTATGTTGCAATCAATCGAGTATCTGGGGCTAAGTACGTGACTTCTAATATTTGTTTTCGTGAGATGAATAGGATCCAAGGACTTATCTCGAGTTGGGCGGGTAATGATAATGAATTTTTTAGAAGTATGGCGCAGAAAATGAGGAAGAAATTTGACAAGTACTGTAGCATTGAAAAAATCAATCCGTTGTTGATCATTGCAGTGATTTTAGATCCTTGTTATAAGCTAAAATATGTGAAGTTTAGTCTCGCGAAGTACTATCCTACTTGTGACCAAAAGGAAGTGCTTGATGGCTATAAGTCTCTTATGGATCGACTGTATGGACATTATTCGCCAGTGGTTGTGGGAAAGAATGTGGACAAGTTTCAAAGTGGCAAGAATGCTCAGATGGAGGACATATGTTCAGATATGGATGTGGATCAGCACACTAGAGAGTGGCAACAGTTTCTGAAATTAGAGGAGAGTTTGAATATGAAGTCCGAGTGGGAACGATATTTGGGCGAGGATGTTGAAGCTAGTACTCCTGACTTTGATATTTTGGCTTGGTGGAAGCTAAAATCTCCCACGTATCCTGTTCTATCCCTTATGGCTCGTGATATTTTGGCTATTCCTATATCGACCGTGGCTTCAGAGTCAGCATTCAGTACCGGAGGACGAGTCCTCGATTCATTTCGTAGTTCATTGACTCCACGAGTTGTCGAGTGTTTACTGTGCACGCAGGATTGGTTGAGGAGTCCATCGACCCAAATTTGTGTTGAAGAACAGTTGGAAGAACTTGAAAATGTGGAGTCTTGTAAGTCAACTACTGTATATGTTTGTTTTCTATACTTTATTTGGGCACATAAATTTTTGTCTCTTTTTTGTGATTTATCATTTTTTTTTGTAGCACTTGCTGAAGCAATTGCAACACTCACTCTAGCAAGTCAGACAAGTAGTGCAAAAGAATGTTGATGCTAGTTTAAGAGTGTAAGTCAACTTTATTGGTTAATTAAGTATAGCATTTTATTCAACCATTGATATGTATGTTTTCTTTTTGTGCAGGAGGCTACAACTATCAAGTTTGGTGGCAAGGCTTGGTGTCTTCACAAATTGGCTTGAGATTTTATTTCTGCTTTAAGAATACTAGGACCTTTTGTTAATGGTTTTATTACTTCTCATGTGATTTAAAGACATAGATGAGTTGAAGTGGGAGGGGTTTTACTGTATTAAGTGTTATAACTTATTACTTGTTTTCTCTCTCTACACATGTTGATGTCCATTTACTTTACTAGTGTGAGGATGACAATAATACTTTTTAATTAGACTGGAGTTTATTAGTGGTCTTTAATGTCTAAGCTGTGTGTTTATTTATTGATTGATCTAGAATTTTTTTATAATATCATATTTTATCTTTTGGGGATAAATAAAACTTTTATTTATCAAAGATTAAAGTAATATTTATAAGTCGAATGTGAGTAATGTTAGTCTTTAGATAATGAGACGCGAGAAGAAAATTATTCATTCACGAATGAAACAAAAAATTAATTCGATGTTAGTTGGGTTGGGTTGAAACCCAAACCATAGCATTTTTACTCGGGTTGGGTTGGGCTGGGCTTTTTTTTACAAAAAGCCCAAGTTGGGTTGGGTTGAGATGGGCTTTTAAAATGTTGGGTTTTCTTGGGTTGGGCTGAAAACCAACCCAACCCGTCCAAGTTGCACCTCTAATCATCCCTTGAGCTTCGTTAAGCTTGACATCTAAAACTGCTTTTTTTGCGTCCTCAACATTAATATGTTGGAGAAGCAAAATATGCTGTTGATCCATGGACAAACGCTAATAGATACTTGCGTAGCCTTTCTCTAACTCCACTCTAATAGGTAGAAGGCGTGTCCAAAATGGGGGCAAAAAAATGTCCTATTGCCACTTTTTTGTGTAGCCTGTGCACCCTCAACACTATTCCTTCCACGGTCCATCATAGAGAGCACTCTGTCCTTAAATATGTGAACTGTCAATTTTCTATCAAAATAGTTAATGTCTTATCGACCCCAAGATTATTTCCTTGGCTCTAGATTCTTAATAAAAGAAAGCTTCCTCAGCTCTGGCAAGCTAATACTAAGGCCCTGTTTGACTCACATTATTTTTTCAGTTTTGAAAACAGAAAAAAAAAATTACGTTTGGTGACCATTTTCCTTCAGTTTAAAAACTCAGTTTTTAAATCAATGCTGTTTCTAAAAACTCCAAAAACTAATTTTTTTTTAGTGTTGGTTTTTTTTTTTTGAGACTACCACCACCCTCCCACCTCCTACAGCCACCTCCCACCTCCGACAGCCACCGTCGGCTGCCAGAGACCATCGCCGACTACCGGTGACCATTGGCCGCTGGAGACCACTGCCGGCAACTGCCCACCGGCCGCCGAAGACCACTACCGGCAACTGCTGGCGGTGACCGGCTGCCACCGCCGGCCACCACCACTGTTGGCCACCGCCGCCGCAAATCACCACAAAAAAAATACTAAAAAAAAACTGGGTTATCAAACACCCAAAGAAAAACTAAAAAAAAAAAAAAACTGGATTATCAAACACTCATTTTTTTTTGTAAAAAAAAAATAAAATTAAACACTCTTTAATTTTTTTTTTGGAAACTTAAAACTGATTTTTTTTTTGTCAAACGGAGCCTAAGGCTATGTTTGGTGGAATTAATTTTTTCAGTTTTATAAACTGGAAAAAATAAACGCATTTAGCACACAATTTTCATTTTTTTTCCTTCAGTTTAAAAAATTAAATTTTAAAACATAACTATTTTTGAAAACTCCAAAAAGGAATTTTCGATTTTCAGTTTTAGTTTTTATTTTGAAACCATCACCACGACTGCCGGCCGCAGGCAGCCACCGCCGGCAACTGCTGGTGGCCGGCAGCCACCAGCCACCGCCGGTGACCGACCACCGCCACGCCCCACTATTGCCACCGTAAACTATCATCAAAGAAAAAACTCAAAATAAAAACTGGATAATCAAACACCAATAGAAAAAAAACTACGTAATCAAACACTCATTTATTTTTTGTAAAAAAAAAAAATGGTTTCGAATTTTTTTTAAATAGAAAATTAAAATTGAAAGTGTTACCAACCGCTACCTAAGACTCAGAGTGACGAGACTTATTCCGTTGTTTTAAGCTTCCGAACGGCTTGCAACTCTTCAAACCTACAGGCTACTTTTGGTAGGGAGATTATGATGGTGCACATAGTTGAACCTTTTAGGTACTCCTTTAAGCTTTTTCAATTTAGGAGAGAGCCTATACAAGGGATCATGTACCACTAGATTCCAGAACCTCCCTCTCTTTGGCAATTGTTGTTGGAAATTAAAGCCCTAAAACGGGCACTCGAACAACAAGAAAAAGAGAAAATATAAAATTATCACTCACAAAAATATGAAAACGAATATTTAACGTGGTCTGGAATCTTGCGTACATCTACCGAGAAGACTAGAGAAGTTGCACCTATAAAGTAGAGAAATTACAAGGAAACTTCCACTCAGACCCTATTCCCAAATACACACAAACTCACCTCACTACTTTTCTCTCGGTGAACAAAACTCTCTGTGGTTTTCTTACTCAATAGTGCTATTACAAAGAAACCCTTAACACTTTAGCATTTGAACTACAATTATAAGTTCTAATGTCTAACGCTCTTTTTAAATCTCAATGGCTAGCACACAGTGAATAACTGCATTTAGCTCTCAATTTCTAAATGCTTCTCAGTGCTAGTGTTTTTATGTATCTAAACCTTCAGCAAACTTCTCTTTCTACAGGAGAAGAAGTAGGTGAAGATCATCGTATGAAATCATACCTCACCCATAGCCATTAAATGAATAGTGTGCCTAAACTAGTTAAAAAAGAATTTGTCTACCACCTAAACTAGCCAGTAAAGAATTTATCTACAACTTCCTTAATTCGTGGGACTGATTTCTTATCATCTGAAACATATCCTTGTTGAAATCTTTGGTCAAAATTATTGCTATCCCACATGTGAGAATTAAAAGGCAATACCCAGCATTTGTCAGTTGTCACCACATCAAAGTCACCCATGGTAATGCAAAGCTTATGCGAGTAGCATATTGTTTAATATGATCCAACAAACCCATTTCCTTGAATTTGGGCTACACTTCAAGTTATACAGAGTAACATTCTTAGAATATGCCATTGGCTTCCCTGAAGTTTTGGATTGACTGGTTTGACTAACTAAATGACTGTTTTGGTCCTAAAACTACTTGTACTGCTAAATTTTCCCCGAGGGAGCTTTGATTAAAGCCCTAATGGAATTTTTGTAACTTCTTATTTACTGTAAAATGGCTCTGAGAGTGTTCCTGTGAGCTTATGTTGTCTTTGTTGCGCGGAACCAACTAAGGCCCCGTTTGACAAAATTTTTTTCCCTCTTTTTTTTTTTCAGTTTTAAAAACTGAAAAAAAAAGAGCGTTTGGTAACCATTTTTTTTTTCAATTTAAAAAATCAGTTTTTAAACTGCAGAGTAAAAAAAAAACTCCAAAAACTGGTTTTTTTTTTTCGACCACCACCACCACCCTCCCACCGCCGGCAGCCACCTCAGGCGACCACCGCCGGCAGCCACCTCCGGCCGCCGGCAGCCACCGCCGGAGACTGTCGGCAGCCATCTCCGGCCGCCGGCGACCACCGCCGGAGACTGCCGGCAGCCACCTCCGGCCGCCGGCGACCACCGCCGGAGACTGCCGGCAGCTACCTCCGGCAGCCGGCCACCACCGCCGGTGACTGCCGGCAGCCACCTCCGGCCGTCGGCCACCACCACCACCACCGTCGACCACCGCTACGCCCCACCCCGCCACCGCAAACCACCAAAAAAAAAAGTCAAAATAAAAAGGGTTACCAAACACCAAAAAAAAAAACCTCAAAAAAAAAAGAGGTTATCAAACACCCACTTGTTTGGTGTAAACATAATTCTCTTAAGAAATGGTCTGGAGACTTGGGGAGTGTGCGTACTGACTTCTTTGTTCAAATGATCTGAGAAGACTTTGTCTAATGCTTTGAGACTTATTGTGCTACTTTAATTGATACTACTCCTGACTAATTTCCTCCTCTCCTAATCTAACCAAGTGCATATAAATATAGATCATAGGTAGTTTATCTCCGTCACGTCAAGTTTTCTTGATTTAATTTGATCTTGTCATGTGTTGGATGAGATAATGCCTCATTTCACCTTCTTTTCTAAGTTTTCACCCGACTCTTGCCATGTTTTTCTTACATATGCACATTTCAAAGCTGAATTCAAACTTTAACAATCAAAGAGAAAGAAATTCTGAATACAAACACAACAATTTTTGACTTTTTTCTATAAAATTTTTGTCAAGTTAGACAAATTTGACTGAAAGCTTTAGTTTTTGTTTCTTTTTTTGGCCAAATATGACTGAATGCTTTTTTTTTGTACGTGGGGGGAATTAAAAAATTTGACTGATTGCTAGGTGGGGCTTGTGGTGGTTGGATTTTTATTTTTATAATGATAAACCAACAAGTTGGTTCAACTTATATTTGGAAGCTATTTAATTCGGTTGCTTTCTTCTCTACTCCTCGATTTCTTGCAGCACCACCATTTTAACAACCCAGGAGAAGAAAAAGGAAAATTCTCAAAAAAAAAAAGAAGAAGAAGAAGAAGAAGAAGACTTTTTCTAATTGTTATTAGTCTCATGCTAGGGTTCTTGATATTGTCATCGTGAGCCAGTTAGGCCCCATGCAATTGATCAAATCAAACAGTAGATTGACACACTTGTGTTCTTGTTACTGTAATCGTGAGCCGGTGAAACACTGACAACTGATCAGATCAATTATTAAGTGTAGAAACGACTTAGATAGAAGGGTTTCTAAAGAAGTATTTGTGTATGATTCATATACCTACGCGAGTTTAAGACTCAAACACAACAATTAAAATGACGTTTCTCATGATTAATGACAACCCGCATATCAGTTGCCTTTCCCACCCTTCATGCACAAAAAACATAAAATATTGGCAGAAACTCATATTTTTCTTGTTATGGAGCAAAGTTTAATACCTTATTAAAATGACAAAATAATGTAACTTCCACGCATCCCGCGAGAATGCGACACGATAGCAACAGCAGCGTGTAACCTCACGGTCTTGCTAATAACACAATCATAATGAAGAGTAGTTGGAAAATCTACAAGAAAAACAAATATGACTTACAATGTCCCAACGATCTACTCGACCCAACAAAAGTCTAACCACCTATCCACATAGATCCTAAGCTACAAACAAGTTAAGAAAAACCATAAAAGCAAGCAAGCAAGCGCGCGCACACACGCTCACATAAAAGAGTGAGAGAGAGAGAGTCCTACATGCAAATAGAGAGAGAGAGAGAGAGAGGAGAGGAGAGAGAGTCCTACATGAACTATTTTCTAATGAAAAATAATTCTATTGTTGGATAGTATTTTGGCCACCACCTCTCACGTGTCGTTATATGAAAAATCCATATTTTTGGCATTACTCTTTGCCCACGAGAGATGTAACTAACCATCTTTTAATATTTCCTTCCATTTTTGAATCTCATCCTCGCGGACCACGAGCCACCTTTGACTAAACTAAATGTCTATTTGGTGGTACAAAACGTGTGCTGGCTAACGTGAGAGTAGAGTCAAACATAAGGGTGCGTTTTAGCCCCCAACAGCAGTCCACTTTGCTTCTACATTTACTTTTCATTACTTTGTTTCATCGCGGTAAAGATTATGAGTGATTTTAACATGCTTTTAAGTTAGATATTATATATTTTATACGGTACGATATTGACACTTAAAATTACCTTATATTTCACGCTATGTAAAAGAACGAGCGCTAAAGTTGACTAGTATTTGGATTGAGCAACAGACTCTAATAGTGATAATGGTTAAAATAATTTTTTTTTCAAAACATTGACGGCTTAATGTATGCATTATAAGAATTAATAACGATGCTCTAATTTTTATCGGTTTAATCATTGTAAATGCTTTTCCGTTTCGCATATTTGACCTTAAAATTGTCAAAACAAATTACACAAAATGAGTCTAAAAGTAAGGAAGGTAATTGGGGAATAGTTATAAGTGGGTGGAAAGTATTCAACAATTGATGGCGGAAGCCCCCAGGCCATGCCCATGACCCGAAAATGTCAACACTTCATACTTCTTGTCAGGCCCTCGCCTCTAAACTCACCGCCACACTCTCTTCTTCTCCTCCTCCTCCTCCTCCTCTTCTTCTAAATCTCTTTTGAAGAACTCTCTCCGCTTCTTTCCGGCCAAATCACTCGCCAAAGCCCGCTGCCTCTCGTCCCTCTCCTCCTCTACCTTCACCACCACCCCCACCACTGCCATGGGTGACTGCGCCGCCCCAGATGCCGGCATGGACGCCGTTCAGAGGCGCCTCATGTTCGAAGACGAGTTAGTTCCGCTCTCACCTCCGTTTTCTGTATGTGTTTGCCTGTGTGTTTGTTTATCTTGATCTTGCTGGGTTGCTGACCAGAGCGTACCATCCGAAAGTGTTTGCTCTTTGATGTATTTGGGTTTTTCCTTTTTGGTTTTGGTTATTATTCCAGATTGTTTCTTCTGATCACAAAAACTGCGGATTGCTAGATTTGAGGGAATAGAGTGATGTGATTTGTGTACCGTGTGAATTTTGAGTTCTAATTCTAGATCTTTTTGGATTTTGATCGATTTAGCTCAAAAGGACTGACAGGAAAAGAAACGCCTATTTACTTTCTCGGTTTACTGCTCCCTCCGTTGATTGGACTTTAACGCTTTGACTTGTTGCCAGTTCTGCGAGCAAATTTCCAGGATAGATTCATTCCTTGTTTTTAACCTGGCTTGACTTGTCAAGCAATACTTATTTACTCTCTGACTGTCATTAGAGTTTGATTCCTTGTTCACGTGAACTCATATTTTGTTCTCAGAATTCGCAAAACGACGACTGGGAATATCCGATGAAAGGGAGGGAGTATTCAGCTAGTGTAATCCTGAGTAGGCTGTCTTCTGAATACCTTGCACTCACCGAGATTTCAATTATTGTTGTGGTGAAAGTGGGTGTTTTTGGAACTGGGTCTTGTGGTTTCCATGTTTTTGGCGTTTACTTGTAGCTGTTTTTCCTGTTTTGTGATCGCCTTTGCTCTTAGTGCTTATAAAAATTCTGGATCTTCGGGGACAACGTTCATCCTATCAAAACAGTAGCATATGCGAGATAAGGGTTGGTTTCTGATGAGCTGCCAGGCTGTTGGTTTTTGCAGCTTTTACTATTAAAGCTAATGAAGTGAACTATCAATTTATCAAAAAAAAAAAAAGAAAAAAAAGAAAGAAAAGAAAAAGAAGAAGTGAACGATTTAAGATAGAGGAGGATATTTGGTAGTAGATAAAACCTTTGAAGACTGTCCAATGCTCTTTTTGAGCCCCCACATTTCCAATAGAGAGACTGTGTATCACACGACATGTCTTAGGATGACTTAGTGTTGAGGTGTCAAATACTTGCGTGTTGATAAAAGCTGCTCGACTTGCTTTTGACTTTGGCTCAGGTTTTAATTTAATTTTATATTCTCAGCCAGATTCTTCTTCTGATTTTCATTGTACCTTATGATTCAAGCTTCTACGGTCGATCACCTATTAACGATTCTCCTCTGTTCTTTCTTGCAGATGTATTTTGGTGGATGAGAATGACCGCGTTGTTGGTCATGATACCAAATATAACTGTGAGTAGGATTTCCTGTCTTAAGCAGATTGTTTAAGTTTGTTTTTGTTGCAAAAGTTAACTTTACTGGTTCTTGGCAATTGAGCACTTCCTTTCTCATCAAAGGAATACATTCACCTTGTGACCACGTGTTTTGAGATATTGTCATCTTATTGTCAGCATGGATTAACTCCTCTATGTCATAAGAGTTGGATATTCAGTATGATCATGCCCTTTGCCTTTATGACTTCCAAGTGTTTTCCTGAAAGAGGTTGACATTGAGCCTTCTTATATGCTCCCCCTCCTCCCCCTCTCTCCCCTCTCTCTCTCCCACCGCATATTCAACTAGCACTTGATGAACTGCTTGTGTTGGACGCACTCAGTATGCAAGTTGTCTGTTGTCCATGGAAAATATGCCTGAAGGATGCAAAAAAGTTGATATTACAGTCAGAAGTCTGTTGTGTTTTTGTTGCTCGGGGGGTGGGGGAGGTGTGGGGGTTTCCTGATGGAGAAGGTACATAATAGAAATGTTGCTGCATAACATATCTGCCTGACATCTTTGTTTTTTTTCATATGCATTTGCAAAGGTGTAAAAGTCAAAAATTTCTTTTGTTATTGCAATTTTAGTGTCTGCATTTGCTAGATGTGGTCATGTTGTGGCTTTATATTTTATTTTCTTTTGAGCCGAGTTGAATTTTAGGTCTTAAAATGTATCTTTTATTGTATTATTGGAATTATCCTGTTCTCCTCTTTCTTTTTTTCTCTCAAAGTTTGTCAACTAGGAGAACCAATTCCGCAACTTAGTCACTTTTTCCACAAAGTGGGGTTGGGATGAACTTGCTAAAATGCCTGCTTGCATTTTCTCCCCCCTTATTGGGGTTCTATAAAGTACCAGAGAAATGATTTCTCTAGTGAATAGGAGAAAACCATTTTATGGCATTTTCTCAAATGGGATGTACTTCAAAGACTCATGAAGATGAAAAAGCAATTCTACACTCTGTTGGACTCGTATATCTGTATTCGGTTTCTGTTGCTTTTATTGATTTACCTTTACAAAACTGTCTCTTTGAGGAGATCAGATGTCTTCAAACCAAAATATTTACCAGCATGTAAATGGCAGATCTATTGGGTAGTTTAGGTGTGTCAAAGATATACGGTACAGGGAAAACAGTCATTTAATGACACATGACCTCCCTGAAAGTTGATGATAGATACTAAATAGAAAGAGCAATGAAGAAAGATAAACAAGAGAGATAGAGAGCAAGAAGATCCTGAAGTAACCAAAGGTTATTGACTGAATCTCGAATAACCGTTTCACTCTTATGCAAAAGATGGTAGATTTCAGCTCTATAATTGTTTTAAGCAGCGATATTGGTTGTTAGCTTTACAAATGCTTTAGACAAAGCAACTAATGATGGCTTTTCTGGATTCTTAGTTTTATCAAAAAGTTAATTGATTGGCATCATAGACTGATTGGTTTCTTTGTCGTGAAATTGTTTTTTCTCAGTGAATAAGCAAACCATTAATCTTGGAACCAATATAGCACGTATTCTCACTGCATATACTAGGTGTCCAGGCACACATAATGCATGTGTGAAAAGAAATAGCAAAACATATATTGCATTATCTGTTAAGCATGATAACGTTGTTGTATGACCATTCTATGAATTCTTAAGCTTTTAGAGCAAGATATGGTATAAGACCTCTTGTTTGGCAAGGTCTTGGGTTCTATTCCTCCCACTTGCATATGTTCCCCCTTTATGTTAGTGCTATATGCACTCTGTTTATTTGTGCACCTGGTGGTGGTGCAACCGGGTTTGTCTATCCACTTGTGAGGGCTTGCACGTGAGGGGGCGTGTTTAGCATGATAGCATTTTTGGGCCCATGCTCTAACATTTAAGCTTATAGAGCAAGATGGTAACTTCACATTATCATGGAAAAAAGAAAATTCATGAAATTCAAAATATTAAGAAAGCCAAACATGACTTATTAGGTAGTTTGTTACTACACTCTTTTGAAATTTGAAGTTTCTTAGAGGGACACGTGTCAGTCAGTTAGTGTGCTACACCAAAAATACCTAGATAACAAACAATTTCTAGGATGTTGGCGTTACAGATTATATACGTGTATGTGCCTCCATTGTATGCATCTGCTCTGTTGCTGCACTCCTTCATAATCACTGTATTCTTATGCACTTCCTTGTTGCTATTATGACTTGGTTTGACCAATGTCCAGGCCACTTAATGGAAAAGATTGAATCTGAAAATCTGCTGCATAGAGCTTTCAGTGTATTCTTGTTTAACTCAAAGTACGAGTTACTCCTTCAGGTATGTATTTCTGTTGGTTGGAAATGAGTGTTAAGGTGAATATGGTTGGAAATGCTTGCTGAAGATGGTTTTTTCGCCCTTTGAAATATCATTCTATGGGGGAGTTCATGAGTACAAATCTAATACGGCCTGTAGTTCATTGTCACAGTAAACTCCTGATTCAAATGCTTAAATATGGAGAAGTTCTTTAGTGGCCACCTGTATCGTATGAGGGTGGTTGGGATATAAACTACTCTGTCACTCAGAGAAGTCACTTTTGAGTCTCACAAGTTCAGTGCTACTGACATCACTAAAACCAATATTGGGGGCTTGAGTGACATGTATGAGCAACAACACTCGGGGGGCATTGCGTATTGCTCAAAAAAGATTAGACTCCGTTAAACTTGTTTCTTTAATATCCTGCTTAAAAATTGCTTATTTATCATCTCATCATCATATGTATGTGGAGTTTTATTTTGATGCATGATCTCATTCCATGTCAAAACTATGATAGCCCTACAATTTGGTAAGTGGAGATGATGCATCGGGCGGTGGGCTAGAATGTAGGTTCTAATACCTCTGCATGCTTCTTGTGAAAACATGTTTTCGTTTAACAAGTTTCTTAGAGTAATTTGCTAGTTACTGGGATAAGTTCTCATATGTATCCTTTGCTGGTATTATTTGGAATTTGTGACCGAATGCTTCTAATATGTGCAGCAACGCTCTGGAACAAAGGTGACATTCCCTCTGGTGTGGACCAACACCTGCTGCAGCCATCCACTGTACCGAGAATCTGAGCTTATTGACGAGAACTCCCTTGGTACTCATCTGAGTTTCTGCTGAAAGACTGCTCTATTTGTGTTCCTAGGACTTCTAATCAGTGTTTTTTTCTGAAAATTTTCCCCAGGAGTGAGAAACGCTGCACAGAGGAAGCTCTTGGATGAACTGGGTATTCCTGCTGAAGATGTTCCAGTTGACCAATTCACCCCGTTGGGTCGCATTCTATACAAGGCACCATCTGATGGGAAGTGGGGAGAACATGAACTTGATTATCTACTCTTCATTGTCCGTGATGTTAATGTGCACCCAAACCCTGATGAAGTTGCTGACATCAAGTATGTGAACAAAGATCAGTTGAAAGAATTGTTGAGAAAAGCAGATGCTGGTGAGGAGGGTCTGAAGCTGTCCCCTTGGTTCAGACTAGTTGTCGACAATTTCTTGTACAAGTGGTGGGATCACGTCGAGAAAGGAACCATTCAGCATGTTGCCGACATGAAAACCATCCACAAATTGACTTAAGAACTGCAATCCGCTTGGGCTGTAACTGTATTGTGGTGTTTTCGGTTGCTTCAAAACAATAATAATGGAGATGTCGGGAACAAATAAACTTGGACGAGTCAGTTTGAGAATATTTGCTTGCAGGCATCTTAGGAAATTTCTTGTCTCATTAATGTGGGTTCTACTCTGTTGTTCTTCTTCTTGGCTAGACTTTCTGCTTGTTGGAACTTACAACATAATTGTACTTTCTTATGTGACAACTCAATAAGAAAGCTTTTACACCATTGTTTCAAAGTTACTTCTTCCTGTTTTGACCTTCCTATGCAAAAGAGTTTCTATGATGGTGATGTCAGGTTGTTCGATTGCAAAGCATCTTATCCGTGTACAGCTTGTTATATGTCATCCCAGTTTGCAAGGTTAAATGAACTGTATTGTTTTCAGAACTCCAGCCGTAGGCGGTGGCCAACTTTGGCTTGTAAGCACCTAATCCGGTCAAAGCCGCATCCGTTGGAAGATGAAGACAAATTCAACACCGAAGAAATTTTCAGAGGTGCAACACCTTTGCACAAGAAGTTTTTCATCATTTGAGCCCTCAAGTTTCTTCATTCCTGACATTGCGTATCTTTGTTTCTGACAGTTTGGAGGGTAGCAATTAGATAAAGGTCAGAGAGTTTGAAAGTTTAGCCTTATGATTTTACATGATTACAAGTAATGATTAAGTCATTGCGTACCATGGGCATCAAACTATTGTCTATATAAGAATCCTGAAGAGCCTCACAATTCACTACCAACCGGAAGAAGATAAAACCGGCCGAGTTGAAGTCGCGTTCCATCTGAAATGGAAACAGAGAACATATTGAACCAGAGGTGAGAGGTTCTGTCCGAATTACTCTTGGCACTTGCACAACCAGCTCCACAGATCGGAATCCAAACTCCTGGCTTCCAAAGGTCTTGACAGAAGTAGCAATCCTGTAGGACTAAATTTCTCCAAGAGACCAAGAGAAGGAATTCAAAACACAAATGTATGCAAGGTACTTCATAAGAACTAAGAGGTAAACCTCAAAACCATAGAAAGAACTCTCATCAGCCACCTCTCCGACGCAGAAAAAGGAGCGTTCATTACCCCCTCCCACCTGAGGTCATTTTGCGAGAAGGTTGGACACGATACAAACATTCCCTTGCCAACCCCATGCCTCCCCGCCCCCAAGTCTGCCGACAAGAAAGAGTTAAATACGCTGCTAACTATTGAACTTCATATTAAATTTTATTTTGGTCACTGAACTCTGATTTGTATCAAACAACCAGCTGGATAGGTGTGGCTGATGACTATCTCTAGAACGAGAGCTTCAGAAGTAACGTTGCTTGAGTGAAGAAGGTGACTCCATACGGGAGAAAATAGGAGACATTTAGGAAAAACTTATTCATATTATTATTTTGACCCAAGGGAAAGATGAAGAATCTAAGAGGGAAAGAAGAGCTTCCGTGCCTCAAGTAGTGACTATTTTTCGGCGGGGGGGAGGGGGGAAAGGATACACTATTGTGGTAGTTGAAACGACGAATTTCCCTGCTATATTACAATATCTTGCTCTTTATACAAGAGCCACTATGGCTGAATATTTTATGTACCGTAAACAATGACTCAATTCTTTAATTAATTTCAATTGGGTCTTGTTAGCTTTACCTCGTTAAGTACAAATGTGCAAGGCAAATGACGCTTAAATAAGGACAAAGTTGTCAAATGAAATTTTTTAAAAAAAATTCTTTTATTTTTTATAATTTTTGGTATGGCTTTTCTTCAATTGATCCAAAAACTCACTTACCCTTTTCTCTCTCTCCTCCCTCTCTCCCTCCCTCCCTCCTTCCTTACACGTAAATACGACCCAGTGTTTGGAGCTCTCCTTTTTTATTTTGTGGTAAAATGCTTGTTTTTCACGGTGGATATACCGCATAGTTTTCCAATCTCTCGTTTTCTTACTTTATGGTGAAAAGTCTTTTACATTTTCTTAAAGGATTGTAGCAAAGCCAAATAATTGCGGATGATTGTAACACATGCATAACTTGTTATACATCTACATAATATATTTGCTTATTGCGTAAAACCTATTTAGTATCCTTTCGGTGCCATTCTCTTACCAAATTATTTGCCACAAAACTATCTTGAGCTAAAGCTATCGCATGAGTGAAGTTACCAGAAAATGAATATAATTAAGCAAATTCTTACCTCAGTTGCTACAGCTGGCTGGTTGTTTAAATTTTCAGGCAACTTGTGGGATTTGAGATTACAACCAAAACACCTCGTTTTATCAACAAAACTATGATGATAAACGGGATAAAAATAACACAGAATCGGATCCAGAATAGCTCATAGCGCAAACATTAGCTTTAAGGCCTACACGAGAGTAAATTAATAACCAAAGAGTGGTATCAAAGTTGGCAAATAGGAGGAGTTCCTATATACAAAATGGACTGGGGAAGGGTGGGGTGGGTGGTTTGTGGTACAAATCAAGATAGGCAGAAACAAGGTTTTGAAGCAATTTTAGCATGGAAGTTAACAGAGTTTACCAGTTTTCATTTATTCTATCCCTGTAATAAGATCAGACAGTAATCGAGTCGTGATTGTGAAAACTTAGCATTTGTGAAATGCTATAATTTGTTTCTGCATTATTCACACATATATCTTTTTTTTTAATCAAAGAAACCGGTGTTTATTCATGATATGGGCTACAATATTTGTGGATGGTAGGCATTATAAAGTATGGTGTCTCTTCCATCCAGACTTTAAAGTCTATTAAATTCTGTGCAAATCTCGCTAATTCATGGGCTATACAATTGCCGGTACGCCTAACCAACGAAAATGTACAAGAGTCATAGCAGTTGTTGCTGCTAAAAACATGCTCCGCGTACTTTGCGGAACCCGAGCCTGGACCGATGACCTGCTAGACAGAAAACGAGTGACCGCCGGGTGGGGTTCCCGGCGGAGAACTCCCCGATGCTTAAGTCAGAGCGCATTTACAGAATAGTAACTCTGAAAAAGCATGAATTGTGTAGTCGTCCCATACTTGGAGGGGTAGACCTCTTTATATAGCTGTAAGGAAGACTTCTAGTAGGACTGGGCTGTGGGTTAGTTGTGTTAGGATTCTCGAGAATCACGTCACAATCCCTAATAAGATAATCATTGATCTCCCAGTTTGACTGGGATTGCCGGGTATTCCCTAATTATTGGGAGTTATATCATAGGCCCCCCACTTCCTTAGCTAAAATGTTTGGCTGAGGAAGTTTGTACCTGGTGTCTCGAGACACGCGTCAGATTTGTAAGTGATTCTCATCCACTTGTAGGGGTAACAATATTTCTCTCTTCCATGTGCTCCGACCTAAGCGGCAGCTTAAGCCTTAGAACTTTGCCCAAGTAGGGCGCTAGAACCCTAGCTCTCGAGAGCAAAGTCTTAGAATGTTGCCTGAGTAGGCTATTCGGAATCATCTTTAGAAAGACGAATCATGGGATCTCGAGATCCTTTAGCGGCTGTGCCCTATGGTAGCCTCTCTCGGGAGAGGACACAAAGCTGTGCATGCAAGTTGTTGCATGTGCTAAGTGTTTGAATGTCCCCTCAAGGGGTCACCTCTCCTTTGGAGGGTGTTCATTTTGTGCAAGTGTGTGTTCTTGAGCTCGAGCTGACCACATCATGCTTGCGTTTTACTTTGTCTCGAACTCTTATCGTCAGCTAAGAGCTGGCAAAGAAGCCTCGCACTCACGCTTGGCTGGGTTTTGAATTGACAAAGAATGGTGGGGGGATGAAGTCCCATAGTCCTTTGCCATTTCACGGGTTAGAACTGTAGCTAAACCGTTCGGATAGAGCTCGAGCTCTATCCTGTCACCCTTGGGGGTGTTCGTCCCTCGAGGGACCGATGGAGCGTGGAGCTCATGCAAATACTCTCGGGGGTTTGACGAAACTTAAGAGTTGGAGCATGGAGCTGGGTTTGACAAAACTTAAGAGTTCTCGTCGTACGTGCCCTCGGGGGAGGATGGAGCTCGGAGCTCAAGCGAATACCCTTGAGGGTTTGACAGAACTTAAGAGTTCTTGTCGTACGCGCCCTCGGGGGCGGATGGAGCGTAAAGCTCATGTAAGTACCCTCGAGGTTTGATGGAACTTAAGAGTTATTGTCATACACGCCCTCAGGGGCGGATGGAGCCGGAGCTCATGCAATTACCCTCGAGGGTTTGACGGAATTTAAGAATTCTCGTCATACACCCCCTCGGGGACGAATGAAGCCAAAGCTCATGCAATTACCCTCGAGGGTTTGACGGAATTTAAGAATTCTCGTCGTACACGCCCTCGGGGGCGAATTGAGCGAGGTGATTATGCAAATACCCTCGAGGGTTTGACGGAATTTAAGAATTCTCGTCGTACACGCCCTCGGGGGCGGTTGGAGCCGGAGCTCATATAATTACCCTCGAGGGTTTGACGGAATTTAAGAATTCTCGTCGTATGCGCCCTCGGGGGTTTCTCGTCCTTGTTGCCGCGATGCTAAATAAGAAGTCGCGGGTCATGGAGCCTGTAATGTGGTCGCTATGGCGAACCTTTCTGTTTGATAATACATAAGGCATTAAGCCTGTATAGGAATCATCTCATAAAATATAAATCCCCCCCGGCCTTTGAGAAGGCATGGATATATAAAGACAGATTTTAAGCCCATATGTAAGGCCCGGTCGCAAAAAGACCTGTACGAGCAATATAGAAGACCGTAATCCGCATGCTTGACTAGACGAGCATATAGAGCTTAGAGGACGCGGAGTTCGTCACAGTTTATCAATATGCTGAGAAGCAACTAGATTCAGTTTGCTGGTCGCATGAGCTTGAGCTTGCAGTTGTACTGGCATATTAGTGATGCTTATTAGCAGAGGCTGATGATATTCTCTGATTCACAGATCGAGGTCACTATGTGACCGAACATCACAAGATAAATGCTGAGTCCGCAAGATGCTTTTGAATTGCTCTGCCTACTTCTCTTTCACTGAACAATAGATTTACCCAAGCCGTGCTGTCGGTGGCCATTCCTCTGCCGAATTCATTTGCGACTATGCCTTGACCACAAAATTTTTGACAGAGCAGTACGTTAGTGGCGACCGGAGGAATCGGCGAGGCGCGCGTAGCACGACGGTGGTCGATGTATGGGCCAAGGGCAGCGATGTATAACAGCTATCCTTCTTATCGCTTTTTCCTCTGACGGAGTAGTGATAGCCCATTGTGGTGCAACGGTGATGCTACAAAGGAATTGGACAAGAAGCAGATCTGTGATGGCGAGGTTGTGGATCTCCTTGGGCAGGAGATCGCCAGCGAAGGGAATTTGTCGAGAATGATGGTGTTGCTTTGTTGCGGTGAAGCTTCTCCCCTGCTTCGGTAGGGCAGATCTGGACCAACGGAGGTGGCAGATGGTGACGCGACGGCGGCGCGACGATGAGGTGGATCTTCTAGCTGGTAGTGGTGAAACGACGACGGCACATATTAGAGTTTTCGCTGATCGAGGTCATGACGGTGCCGATGGGCACTGTCGCTCGTCGCGGTAGTGACATCTTGACGACGCGGGCTGACGGTGGCGATGTACTTTATGCTAACTTTATTTTTTGATGTACTCTATGCTGAATTTATTTTGTTTGCTCTTTAGGGGTACCCGGATAGGTTGATCGGGTTTGTAACCAACACCCATCCTTGGTGGACTGACTCTATGCCCTTGTTGTCTTAACTTCTTTTGGGTTTCATTAAGTTCGTGGACTTTTCCACCCATCAATTCTGGGCTAAGTTCTCTGAGTGGCATTGGATTTTCAAAGTCATAACCCAAAATTTTCAACAGCCTTTGAGCTTTAGCATCAAAACCTTCATAAGTCTTCACAGAGGGTGGATGTGGATGCTTGGCCATATCTTCTGAAGGCTCGACAAATCCCTTTAATGGCAGCCTGATAGTCCCAATGGTTGTAATAGGTACGGTTAACTCTCCTTTTAAGACCTGTACGTCCACCTTATTTGGGACTCTTGCAACTTTGTCTTCTTTCAACTTGGTCAGTTCAACAAAAGGTAATTGTCCCTCTGCTCTTCGAGACACAGAGATGTACCTAAAGACAAGCTACTCTTTTTGTGCCTCTTTCGATGGTGGCTTCTTTTCTCTTGATACTGAGCCTTTCAAGACTTCTTTAGTTTCAGGTTGCAAAGGCACAATGACTTGTTTACCCTTTTGGGGCTCGTTTATCTTTGCAGAGGAGATTTCTGTCGAAAGACATTCTTGTGACATCTCGGACTCCATGTAAAACTTTGAATTTGCAAAATGAGACTCTGCTTCGGCAAAGGGTCTACAATCGCCGTCAACCTTCTTTTCTCCATCCCCATAGAATTTGAGACATTGATGAAGAGTGGATGGCACTACCCCATTCTCGTGAGCCCATGACCAGCCTAGCAATAAGTTATAAGACTTCTTGGCATCAATAACGTGGAACAAAGTGTCTGACTTTAGCTCCCCGATAGTAAGCCCGAGACGAATCATGCCAATCGCCCTTTGCATGATGGTGTGCCCACACAAATTTCGGGCACTTATCAGCATGCCATGATTAAATTACGGGCGTGCCAGAAATTTGTACACACAAATTTTGTATCTCAATCTACACGACAAGAAATTATTGCACAAAAATTCAATTCATCAGATTTAAATTATAAGTTACATCACTCTGTGATTTTTACACAATGAAATGTAAATCCTCTGATTCGATCTCCGGTTTGGTCACGATCCAAGGGCTGAAATAGCTTGATCTTGAAACGTGAATTTTGGCTTCTTCAATCTTTACGGTTGGAAGATCGTCGAAAAAACGCTTGCTCGAGGGCTTCGAAGCTTTATCCCTAATGAGTATGGCGATCCTTGACTTGTAGAATCACTGATGTTGAAGGCAAATTCTTCTTCGATTTAGGGTGAAAGAGAAACCGTTCTTCATGACTTGGAAGTGCTCGATTGAAGAATAACATTGCGTTAGTGTGCATTTTTCTTCAAATGAAGCACAACCTAAGAGGTGACAGCGTTTCGGCAGAGCTTAAGCTTTAATCACGGAGACCCTGTGTCCCCCTTGGTTGAAGCCTTGTATCACCAGTCGACTCTTAGAAAGTTCATCCATTGTTATTCCAATTTGTTTCATGATGAACTTTGGCATGATTTTCACTGCCGACCCTCCGTCAACGAGCATCCGGTTCACCTTTCTTTCCTGGATATAACCTGAAACGAAGAGAGGTCTATTGTGAGGCTTGAAACCCAACAGTAGGTCCTCGTCCATGAAGGTGATAGATGCACGACAGGATGCACACGTCACCGGTGTAGTCCTAAGGTCATTAATTTCACCGATGGCAAAGCTGTACTTCTTAGGTTCTTCCAAAACCCTTTTCAGCACTTCGTGTGCTGGTTGGGGGTAGGTCAAGCATCTCTTGAAGTGTGAAGCGCGTAGGTAAGCCTTGTAGAAGGGTTAGCATGCTCTCATTTTTTCATCAATAGCCTCCTCATCAGAGTCATGTTCGTCTTTGTGCACTGAGACCATGCAGACAGTTTCGATCCATCACCTTTCAAGTATCCACTCCAAAAAAGTCTCCAAGCGTTATCAGCTTGGGAATCTCCTGTCAAAAACCTTTGTCAACTTCCTTGTAACTCTTCTTAGCAGCATGCATTCTCCCCTTACGACGTTGCTGCTTGCCTTTTTTAGCTCGCCTCTTCTCTTGACGAAATAGTTGCAAAGGAGTTACGGGTTGCTTCTTCGGTTTCCTCCACGTGACTAGTGTCCACCCACCGTCGTTCGTATCGACCAACTGGTCACCTTGAGTTGACACCTCCGATATTTTTCTGAGGGAGTTGAACTTTTACGGGGTCCAACGTTCCAAAGTGGATGGTCATCGTCCGTGCCCCCATTGTCAACATATTATTTGACATATTTGGGCCCCTTGAAGGAGTTACGTCACTTGAGATGACTGAGGCATGATTCGACTCTTCTACCCCATCAATGTCTAACTCAATCTTTCCTTTCTTGGCTAAATTCATGATCAACTCCTTGAGTATGACGCATTTTTCAGCCTTATGGCCAAGGATACAGTGATACTTACAGTACCTCGGCTCTTTGACTCGTCCTGATTCCTCCAGACGTTTTGACTCTGGGAGCTCAATGATTTCCTTCTCAAGCAAAAAGTCAAGTATGCCCGGTGCGTTGGAATCTGGGAAGGGGTATACTTTTCCTTCTAACTCCTTCAGCGTAGGTCATTGCCTGGATTTTTCTTGGAGGTGCTCTGGTGTTTTCTCCTCCCTGTGCTTGTCTTTTTTTGGAATTTTCAAAGGAGCTGTGGTAACTGTTAAGGACTCCTTCACGGTTGTCTTAGAGGACCGTTCCACCTTCTTTCCTTCCCTCCTCTCCTTTCGGGGTTCAGGCAATGCAGGACTGTTGCCGCCATGATTGGCAATGCTAATTTCCATGTCATGGGCCCGTGTTGCCAATTCTTCAAAGCTGGCCGATCTGTTACCCTGAAGAACGTACAACAAGCCCCAATGCATGCCTTGCACACACATTTCTACTGCCAAAATCTCCGACAGCCTTTCTTTGCAGTCCAAGCTTAGTGAGCACCACCTGTTGATGTAGTCCACCACGGGCTCGTCTTTCCACTGCCTCGTGTTCGTGAGCTCCATCATGCTTACTGAGCTACGTGTGTTGTAAAACTGGTTTAGGAACTTGCGTTCCATTGCTTCCCAACAATCGATTGACTAGGGCTCGATGTCAGTGTACCAGTCAAACGCATTCCCTTTGAGGGACCTGACAAATTGTTTGACAAGGAAGTTCCCTTGGGTGCATGCGTTGTTACAAGTTTCAACGAAGTAAGCAACATGTTGCTTAGGGTTGCCCTTCCCGTCGAACTGCTGGAACTTTGGTGGCTGGTACCTTGCTGGCATTCTCATGTTGTCGATTCGGTTTGTGTAAGGCTTCAAATACATGAGGTTGTTATGAGAAGGTCCTCCGTATTGTGCCTTGATTGTGTGCGTAATCATGTCTTATAACTGTCGCACCGAGAGTGAGGCGATAGAGTTGGAGTTGTCCTCTTTGTTTTTGAAGCCGTCGGCAGTGGATTCATCATGACGTCCATTGGTGCCACCCTTCTTTGAAGCTTCATTGACTTCACCTCTGTTAGACTTGTCGTTGGTCTGCAACTTCAACTTGTTCATGAGAGTTACTATCTGGAAGTCCTTCTCTTCTACAGTTTTGTTCAGCTTCTCAAAAGCCCGAGACGATGACCTCCCTGAATTGAACGCGCGGCTTAGAAACTGGTACCACCACTTGGTTGGGGACAACATTTTCATCCCTGGCCCTGCTTTGAGTCATGGGACCGGTTGAAGTGTTGCTGCTATTGCTCCTTGCAGCGATACTCTTCGAGGTGTTCTCCATGGCTTGCATATGTTACACTTTATTTGGTGCCATTGATGTGTTGGAGGTGATCTAGAAATCTTCTTCGGAGAAAGAGATGAGAGGCAGAGTAGGTCCCACAAGGCGTGCCAGAAATTTGTACACAACAATTTCGTGTCTTAATCTGCAAGACAAGAAATAATGCACAAACTACAATTCAAAGATATATATTGTTTAAATCTAAAGGTTACACTACTCTGTAATTTAATCAGAAAATAAATATGAATCCTCTTATTCGATCTTCGATTTTGGTCACGATCCAAAGGCTAGAACAGCTTGTTCTTGAACCGCTATGTTGACTTCCTTCTTGAGGGCGATTCTCTATTTGTAGAATCTTCACGGTTGAGGGTGAATTTCTCTTTGATGTTTAGGATCAAAGAAAGACTATTCCTCATTGTTGAGAATGCTCGATTGAAGAACGGCACTAGATTAGTGTGTATTGTTCTTCAAATGAAGCGTAATTCTCGAGATTTTGTATGCTTGCGACAGAGTTCTGGCAGAGCGCTGGCTTGTTTGTAGAGCCTCAGTGTGTCCCTCTTCCCTACCAAAGCCCTTTATTTATAGGCAAAGAGGTGGGGTTAAATTTAGAAAACCCGTGATCTGGGGCTTTGTCTGTTAATTAAAGGGATTTTATTCCCCTTAATTCAATCTTAGTCAATTAAATGGATTTATATCCATTTAATTATTTTTTTGGTCAAACTTGACTTATGTGAACTATCTGGTAGCAAGACCATGGGCTGGACAAAATATTTTTGTTTAGAGTAGTTCTTGCAACTTGTCTTTGACTCCGAGCCCATTGTCTTGTTTGACTCCAAGTCAGCATTTGGGCCTGCATTTCCCGCAACGTTGAATATTTGATTGGTCGCAAAGAATAATTTGCCATTGACCAGTAAAAATTATTTTTTAGTGTCTACACACTTAAATCACATACACATACTAAACTATTTTCTTGCTACCGTCTACCAACTCGTACGCATGCTTATTCGTGAGAATTATCTTCTCACAGCCACTTAAAAAATCTTTTTCAACGTCCTTAATTTCTTTAACGTATCTCTTATGAATAAAATTATGAATTAAAGTTCTCTTCAAGACCAGAGTTACTTCCGTATAATGGTTTCCAGTTAATACTACTTAAAAGTTTCTCTTTTTCTTTTCTGTTAGAAAAAGAAAAAGGGAAAAACTAGGACAATATCTCATGCAGCTGAAGTTGATCCTTATTAGTTATTAATTCGTGAGAATCATTGCTTTACAAGCACATGATTCAGTCTGATTATGAGGAATTAAATCAGCATAGGTAGTGGGAGACCAGGCATTAATTGAAACAATTTTAGCATGAAATTTAGTAGAGTTTTAAGAGTGTCCATGTATTGTGTTCCTCTTATAAGGTTAGGCAGTAATTGAGTTGCGATTTTAAAAACTTACCCATTTGTGGGATGCTAAATTTTAAACTCAAATCATGTCTTTCTTCATTATTCACACATATATGCTTAAACGTTTTCATCCTACCAACTTCTGTACATGTTTATCTACCATAATTGTTTTCCGATTAGACCTTAAAGTGTTGTTACGATTTTGTGAAGTCACTCAAGGTATCTCTCATAAACGATAGAAAAATTAATGAATTAAACAAAGGTTCTTTTTCACAATTATTTAGAGTCGTCCTAGGATTTTTCCTTTTTCTTTTACCACGATTATCTGTAAGGATAAAGATTATCTGCTGAAGATCATGAATACTGTAACAGTTTTAGTGACTAAAGATTGTCACTAAAAGTCTTTTGTCGCTGTTGCTAAACATTGTAGTGACAATCTTTCGTCGCTAAGATGCATTCAGTGATATTTTTCTGTTACAACAAATGTGTTGTATACAACAGAGGATCCTGATCCTATCTAGAAGAATTCTTAGACATTTAATAGTGTGATGCAATATTAACTCTAGGCCTACCCAAGATAGCTTACATTTCAAGTCCGATAAGCCATAGGTGGTAGGCAGGGGGCGGGAGGAGGGGGTAGGGTGGTGTACGTAGGATGGTTAATATACATCACACAATAGGGCTGTGTTTGGCGCGTTGGATAAGACCCCCGGATATGATAAAAATAATCCTATCCGGCGTTTGGACACGCACTTAATCCCCAAATAAGGTATCATTTGGATATGTTTTATCCCATTGGAGTGGGATAAAACATACCTTTGGTGGGGGGGGGGGGGGGGTATAGAATTAATCCTGATGGGTTTGGACTAAAATGAATGGGACCCACCCCACTTTTCTTCCTCTTTCCCTTAAACGCCATATATACATATACATCGTATACATATATATATATATATATATATATATATATATATATATATATATATATATATATATATATAGTGGGATAAAACAATACCTGGGGGGGGGGGGGGGAGTACAAAATTAATCCTGATGGCTTTGAACTAATATGAATGGGACCCACCCCACTTTTCTTCCTCTTTCTCTTCAACGCCATATGTACATATACATTGTATACATACATATATATATATATATATATATATATATATATATATATATATATATATATATATTACTACAAGGAATAAGGCTTTTAGCGACGGAAAAATTCGTCGCTGAAAGCCAATCCGTCGCTAAAAGTTCCTCATATAAAAGTCCGTAACTAAAAGTTTCGCGACGAAATTTTAAAATCCGTTGTCTAATATTGAACTTTTTGGGATGGATTTTTTTTTTATAAATTAAGGACGGAATTTCCATCGCTAATTCTATTTTAAGTATTTTAATTTATTTTCTTTTTTGTGAAATTAGTGACGGAATATAATTTTTAGCGACGGAATATTCCGTCGCTAAATGAGATTTTTAACGACAGAATATTTTGCCGCTAAAAATCTTAGAATGAAGTACACTTTTAGCGACGAAATTAATCCGTGGCTAAAAGTCAATTTTTTTTAATATATATTTTTTATTTTTCAAATGCAAAAACCTGTAATAAAAAATTCAATCCTCAACAACAACGCACAATTCACAAGACACAAACAACTATATGTAATCAACTTTAAAAAATATTTATTATAAAAATAACTTGTAATGTACAAGCCGGCAACCAGATACAGCCGGTTAGGGGAGGGGAGAAGATCGAGTACAAGCCGGGCGGGGGGGACAAGTTGGAACCTGGCATGAGAAGGGGCTCATCAGGGGTTGCTGAGTCCCGCCGGCTTGGCATGTCCAGCAGGGGTGCCCTGCTAATCCTGCTCCCTGATCATCCTCAACACCACCGTAGAAATGCGCTGGATCTCCTCGTCGTCCAACGGATGCCGAGGAGCTGGTGTCTGTGTAGGGGCAGCGGGGGTGAGGACGTTTCTATCACGGCATGAGCAGTCATGCTAGGCAGGCCGCGTATGCAGCCTTTCGGTCGATTGATGACCTCCGACGTATTTAGCCATCACTTCAACGCCCCAGTACTCGCACTCGTACTAGTGGACGCTGATGGCCGTCCGGATTGCTACTCGGACCCCCTAAGCTGTTCATATGAGGCCTGCAAAAATAATGATTTATACAATAAGTAAGGGCATTAATTAATGCAACATACATTGAGGATAGAATTACAAAAAATTAACAACTTAACCAAATTGATTCACATCGATCCGCCGGGCAATATCTGAAATATAGTCGCCCGCCCAGTGCACCTTGTCCTTGTCCTTCTTTCGCATGTGCGTCTGACTATACGTCAGAGCTACGACCTCATCCTCTTCTAGATTTGGGTGCTCAACCACATTAATGTGTCTGACGATGTCGTGTGGCACCGACCCTCCCGTGTGCGTCGGATCACTGTTTTGTCTATTCTCGGCCCCGCTCTTACTCTTGGTGTCCCAGCCCACTGATCTATCATATCCCCCCATACAGTCAAAGATATCCAATGTGGGGGATATCTCATCATCTCAGTCATCGGGGCACCCTCGGGCAGCATCTTCTTCACCCGGTCCCGTGCATCATGGAGCCATCGACGGTAATTCTTGCCGATGTAAGCAAGAAGGCCTGCTGCCTCAGTGCTTGCTAATTAATTAGGTGAGTCAAACGTGAACCCCTGCTGTAAGGCATTTAATAACACAAATTAACTACACAAAACAAACTCTAATTAAACAAATACTATCGCAGAAAAAAATACTTCACCGTACCAGCCACTCTTCCTATAGAGCCTCCCTCACAGCGGCATCCAAGTCCTTCCAGTACAGGCGTGGCTCGAAGAATCGACCCTTCACAAGAACGCCGATCTTTGTCCTCGCTTGATTCTCCAGGATCCTGCCATAGAAGTAAATAAATAAATTAATACAGTTCAAATATAAATTAACAACCCAAAATTTTAAATATAATGCATGATGTGTTTTTTTTTCTTATAGGCTCTCCTGGGTGAGCGTAACTCTCTGTTTACGTTAGGGGTCGATGCGTACCCCGCGTGTCGGACCAAGGCCTCATCGAGATCCTACAAAACACAGACATTAATACAGTTCAAATATACTTTAAATATAAGGCTAGCGAAAATGTACTAAATATCGTTATCAACTATACCTGAGGTAGAACCCACGGAAGAAGGAGAATCAACGCGCGTGTGGGATGAACCTACGTCTGGCTGGGGCGACGGCTGGGGTTGGGGCGACGGCTGGGGCTGGGGCTAGAGCTGGGGCCCCATCTGCTGTACACGAGCACTATGTGCCTTGTCATCAGTGGGCAATGACGAGGTGGGACCCACTTGGGAGGAAGCAGCTCGGCGTCCAGCCCGACCACGAATAGCCCGTATCCTATCCATATCTGACCCACCGGGGCTAGAGTTGGGGCCCCAATTGCATATGTTACCAATTCCAGTTTAAATAGAATTCGTTGGCAACGAGTTGAACCATCTCGTTGCCAATAGACTTCACAAAACAACACGAACATAAAGAATGCAGGTTTTATAAGCAACGAGTAATTGAACCATCTCTGGACTAATTAGTGTTAATGAGGATTACCTTGGGCTAATTATAGCTAATTAGGGATATTTAAGAGTAATTAGGGTTATTTTGAGCTAATAGCCGGGTTTTATTGTGCGGAGTCGTGTTGATTAGTCCTAATTAGGGCTAATTAGGCTTAATTGAGTTATGTTAGGGCTAATTAGTGTTAACGAGGATTACCTTGGACTAATTATAGCTAATTAGGGTTCCTTAGGAGTAATTAAGGTTATTTTGAGCTAATTAGGGTTTAATTGTGCGGAGTAGTGTTGATTAGTCCTAATTAGGGCTAATTAGGCTTAATTGAGTTATTAGGCTTAATTATGACTACTTAGGCGCGTAATCAGAGTTTAGTTAGGTTTTAGGGTTTAATTAATCTAATCACGGGTCTACAAGATATGAGTAATTAGGGCTAATTAGGGTTTAATTTGGATTGATTGGTGTTCATTAGGATCAATTCGGGAGTTATTACAGCTAATTTAATTTTCAATGGGTTCTTAAGGTTAATTAAAACTAATTAGGCTCGTTAGAGCTAATTAGGGTTAATTGGGTTCATTAGGGTTAATCGGGACTAATTAGGGCTAATTATAGCCAGTGCTGGAGCCACGATGAGATTCTAAAGGGTGCTAAAAATGTCGCGTTAACCTAATTAACCTAAATTTAACAACCAACTATTCAACTAATTGATAGATATCTCAATCCAATTGGGTCCCATCCTCCGTCAACAATCTCAATTCTCAAATTCTCAATGCACAGCCAACAATCTCAATTCACAATACCTCATATAGAGTGTCGGTATGGTGTCTGACACCTCCAGACACGTCCGAAGACATTGATTCACTTTTTAAATGCCGGACACCGTGTCCATCACCCCTTGAAGAGGTGTCCACAAGTATAAAGCCAAAATGTGACATTCGGTGTTGGTGTCGATCGGACGCGGTGTCCGTGACCTATCGACACCTCGACATCTCATCGACACATCTGAAAAAGTGTCGGACACCTTCGGAGACATGTCCGATACCTCCAGACACGTCCGAAGTCATTGATTTATTTTGTAAATACTGGACACCGTATCCGTCACCCCTTGAAGAGGTGTCGGACACCCCTTGAAGAGGTGTCCACAAGTATAAAGTCAAAATGTGACATTTTTTGGTGTCGGTGTTGATCGGACGAGGTGTCCTTGACCTACCGACACCTCGACACCTCATCGACACATCCGGACACGTGTCGGACACCTCTGGATACATGTCCGACAACTTTCAGCGGTGTTCGAAGACATTGATTTATTTTTTAATTACCGGACACCGTGTCAGACACCCATTGAAGAGGTGCCAGACATCCATTAAAGAGGTGTCCACAAGTATAAAGCTAAAATA
Source organism: Escallonia herrerae (assembly GCA_033070095.1). NCBI lineage: Eukaryota > Viridiplantae > Streptophyta > Magnoliopsida > Escalloniales > Escalloniaceae > Escallonia > Escallonia herrerae. Next base: position 162,043 of record JAVXUP010001041.1, on the reverse strand, counting down.
TGTTGTTTCGGTGTCGGCGTCGTTCGGACGCGGTGTCCATGTTTGTGCTACCTAACAGGGATCTCAATCCAATTGGGTCCCATCCTCCGTCAACAATCACAATTCTCAAATGCTCAATGCAATAAAAATTAATAAAAATCACACATTCAATTCAATTGGGTCCCATCCTCCATCAATAATCTCAATTCTTAATTCTCAAATGCTCAATGCAATAAAAATCACACATTCAATCCAATTGGGTCCCATCCTCCGTCAACAATCTCAATATCTCAAATACAATCTTAATTTAGGGTTCGATTCGATTAGGGCATTCAAATTAGGGTTTAATTAGGGTTCAATTACATCAATTTAGGGTTCAATTATGGTTCAATTTAGTGGTCGGTTGAATTGGGGCATTCAATTAGGAGGTTCAATAAGTTCAATTTAGGGTTCGATTGGATTAGAACATTAAATTTAGGGTTTAATTAGTTTAATTTAGGGTTCGATTCGATTAAGACATTCAATTTAGGATTTAATTAGGGTTCAATTACTTCAATTTAGGGTTCAATTAGTTTAATTTAGGGTTCGGTTGAATTTGAGCATTCAATTTGGATTCAATTAGAGGGTTCAATTAGTTCAATTTAGGGTCCGATTGGATTAGGGCATCCAATTTAGGGTTAAAAATACACACTATTCTAAAAAATTGTAAACTTTTACTAAAAATTGTAACGTAGTCCAAGGTATCTTCCTGTAGAATTTCATAAGTTAATGACCAAAGTGTGCTACCCAAATGCTCTTGCCTTTCACTACGCCAATTTGTATACACACGTATTCGCACAGTTATTCACTGCCACCCTCTAATTACTTCAGCAGTCCCTCTCCTTTTATAGACACACATAAGCAACCACAATCAATCCCACTTACACACTCAATACAATACAAACACCTCACACCAATGTACCATTTATTGTACACACACTACCGAACACATAACTCACACACACATAGATGCCTCGACAGCTCCTTACACTCACACAAATACACGCGACGCACCTACACCGCATACACTCACGCACGCACGCACGCACACAACACAACACTCATGCACTCACGTAGCGCACATAATAACCGGCACACACAGCTCACTCTAACACTAACGCACCCACACAGAGCACACACTAAAGCACACACTTACATTTTCTCTCAGCAAATTGCCTTTCGAACACACTGCCTCACGGCGGTGGGGGTTTTAAATGAGATGTTTCAACTAAATTATTATCGCGTTAACCTAATTATATTAGCTTAATTTCTACCCACCATTCAACTAAATCACATATCTGATATCGGAATTCAATTGGGTCCCATCCTCCGTTAACAATCTCAATTCTCCATACTTTCTAGTAATATACATCAATTCGCATCAATTTCATCCGCAAATAAACAAACTAATTCCATCAGTTACAAAATCAATTCCATCAGCAATTAAAAATAATTGAAATTATAAAAAACATATCATAATTCCAGAAACAAATTAGGGCAAGTTCCAATTAGGGCAAATGGACATAAATGAGAACTGAAGAAAATTAGGGCAAATGGCGCTTAAACATGCATTAAACCAAATTATGGTAAATGGACATACAGAGAGGTGGTGCGGCGGCAGCAGTATTGGTGGCACGGCGGCAATGGAGGGCCTTGGTGGCGCGGTAGTGGAGGGAATTGGTGGCACAACGTTGGTGGCACGCGGATATGGAGGGGCACCACGTCAGGGGGGTGATGTCGCCGGAGGTGGGTCGTCAGAGAGGGAGAACGCCGGTAAAAATATCGCCGGTGAGTGGGTGAGAGTGAGAGACAGAGAGAAACGGGGAGAGTGAAAAAAAGACGAAGCTGTTTTATGTAAGGACTTTTAGCGACGGAATGACACCGTCGCTAAAAGCCCGTCAACAAAAAGATATATTTAACGACGGAATTTTTAGTGACGGTACATTTCCGTCGCTTATAATGTTTTAACGACGGACATTTTACCAACGGGTTTATCCGTCGCTGAAAGACTTTTTAGCGACGGAATTCCTTCCGTTGCAAAATCTTTATTTTCTTGTAGTGTATGTATACATGTATGTATACATATATACATGTATGTATACATATATATATATATATATATATATATATATACACACACATACATATATTTACATGTATGTACATGTATATATATATGTGTATATATGTATATATATATATATACATACAAACATACATACATGCATGCATGTACACACACACACACACACATATATATATATATATATATATATATATATATATATATATATATATATATATATATATATATATACACACGCGCGCGCTCGCCCGCGCACACACACACCCACACACATACATAGATATATATTACTTTGTAAATTGCATACCTGACTTATAATCCGGACTTGGTCCAAATGCTGGATATGATTTTTTACTTATCCGGTCTTATTCGACGGTATAGTTTGTCCGGCCTTATTCGCTCTTATCCTGTCCTATCCCGAATCCTTATCCTTGTCGCCAAACACAGCTTAGAGGTAGGGGTACTGCCAAGTATACAACTCAGATGTGATTATAAAAACATACGTGGATTACTGCCAAGTAGACAGTAACTCTCAGATGTGATTCTAAAAACATATGTAGTCAGCGCAACTCAAGTTGATTGCAAAAATATGTTTATGACCTTGGCCACAAAATGCGGTACTTTATTTTTAACTAAGTCAAACATTATCTTGCAATATTGGCTTATACCCAAATACTTCATGTATTTTTGGTGACCACATGTGGTGCCTTATTTTTCTATGTCAAGTATCCCCCGTTCCTCACCAAGACCATCTCTCTCTCTCTCTCTCTCTCTCTCTCTCTCCCCCCCCCCCCCCACGGTCTACTTTAAAAATGTTAAGGGTTCAAACGGATCTTGTAGGATTCTCAAAAAATTCTTCAATGTAAAAATTCTTCTCAACTCTGAAGCTCCTTTTTAAAATAAAAAATAAAAAATTGTGTTGAAACATTTTTTTTTAAACATGCATCTTATCCATCTACTTTTGCTCTACCAAATCATTTGAAGGCTCTCCTACACCTAATTTATGGTGAAATTTTCTCGACACATCTTAAAATGATGCTAGCACTGCAAAATAATTGTGAATGATTGTAACACATGCATTGCTTGTTCTATGTCTCCCTAATATATTTACTTGTAGGACAAGAGATCTACGACCAGAATACCTTCCATTCCATAGCCTCCTTTATTTTCTTATGTTGACGATTATAATATTTTATCAACAAAACTTTGATGACGAAAAGTGATAAAAAGAACATAGAATTGGATCCAGTATAACTAATAACATAAACAATAACTTTATGCATACCCAAGAGTATTTAATAACTACATGGCGATGTCAAAGTTGACGGCTATGAGTTCCTATACGTTGTACCCTTTACATATATTGTGTTCCCTTTAAAAGACTTGGCTATAATCGAAATGTGATTTTGAAAACTTATTATTTGTGGAATGGTATAATCTATTTCTTTTTTTTTTTTGGGAATAACTAGAACTGCAATTGCAATTTATATGTGGTCCATCGTTATGAGGATTCGAATTCGGGACCTTGAGGTTGCTCTATCGTTGAATTCTGTCTTTCTTTATCATTGACATATATAATTAACTATTTTTGCGCTACAAATTGGTGTTCGTCCTTATCCACCAAAATTGTTTTCACACTACCACTTAAAATAATTTTTATACCTACGAGTTTCCTTGAGGTATTTCTTATGAATAACACCAAAAAATGATAAATTAAACTTTCTAAGTTTTTTTTTAAAATATTTGCAGTTAAAATGAGGAGTTTATCTTTTTCTCTTCCCGCTAAAAAACAAAAAAGTAGGGCAATGCCTGTTGAGTGGAGAATCATCTTTACTTGTATATGAATGGCAGTGACACTTAAGCGATTTAGCATGCAAGTTAACATAGCTTCAATAGTTTTCATCGGTTAGGCAACAATTAAGTTGTGATTTTGAAACATATGGTAGCATTTATCGAATGTTCAAACCACCGTTAAACCATGTCTTTCTTCGTTAGTCACCATGTATGATTACCCATTTCCGCGTTTCCAACTTCTGTGCGTGCTTATGTGCCATAATTATTTTCTCACTCTGACTTAGGTCCTTTTGCAATTTATGAATTTCCTTGAGGTATCTTTAATGAACTATAGCAAAATTAATGAACCAAACATTCAGTTTAAGACGAGCGTTACAAGTAGAATTCTAAAATTAGTCCATAAAATGTGTTGTTAACGAAACTCTAGCTTTGCATTTTGCAACGTATGTAGCAAAAAGGGATTTTTTTTCCTGCTAGAGTTTACTAACAAAGTGATTTGTCAACATGAGCACGTCATAATTGATCATCTTTGCTATCAAGTTCCAAACAAAAAACATGGAATCTGCGCCGCAATCAATGCAAATGTACATATGCAAACCATAAATATATTTTCAAAATAAGGACTCCGTTATAACTTTTTAGCAAGTAATTTTAGATAATAGATAAAAATTGTGCCGGACATTGACAAAGAATGATCGATAACGTCTTCGTTATTAGCTTATCTAAAAGTAGAGCATGGGAAGCGATCGTCTAAGTAAGCCTATTCATCAACTTTATTGCAATGTCAAATGTTGGCATAAAGCATGCAACACCGCTGAAATGTCATAAGACTCAAAAGAAGCATCATTTTATTTGTAACAAATTTTGGTAACACTAGCAATTCAAACTCAAGTTTCATTAATCACATCATAATTTGTGTACCGCAATTCCTACAACATCTTGTGCTACGGAACATATGAATTTCCCACAGTGAAGAGTTCTTTAATTGTTTTTTTAATGTCTTCATTGCAAGTCTTTGAAGGAACAAAACAATTATCTTTCGGGCTGTTATCACGGTTAAGTAGGTTATTATATGCTGCGGCCAAAAATGCCTCGACATACTCCTTGTTGCTTGCATATTGGGAGCTTGGAGGTTGTTCTGGGGAGGTACCACTAGCTTCTGAACGCTCATTAGTTATCTTTCTCTTTGATGAGCCTGCTTGTGCTGATCCCGCCATTGGTTGAAGACTCCGCTGGCCAGTACAACCAAAACCATGTAAACTTTTGCTTGTAATGTTAAAGCTTTGCACTGAAGAAGCTTGAAATTTGCACAGATTATTTATTTATTTATTTAAGTGTGTTTAGATTGGTACCTCAATTGAGTGATGAACGACTTTTGAGGAATTTCTTTCATCTCGATGTTGACATTCTTAAAATGAGATTAACTGATGAGATTTTGTAGCCTCGATACTAAGTGAATAGAGGACATCGCGATACTTGCACATTAAACTCCGTTTAGTTACCATTTACTCTATCTTCAGTTCATGTTTTTAGAATTTTCTTGTTCGGCTATCCTTTTCAAATTCTACTTGCAAATATACGGCTGAAACTCATTCTTTTGTCACTTTTTTATAATTTTGAATTTGGTATTAAACAAGTTAGTACAAGTATTTTAGTTGTCTAAATAGTCATTGTCTTCAAGTCCAAAAATGAAATAACCATAACAAAGAAAATGATAAGCAATTGATGGAATAATTCAACTCACCAACGAGGCTCCTTTTGAGGTTTCTTCCTCGGAACGTTGTGCTCTACGGGGATGAACACCATAAACGATATAATTTTCAACGTCGACCAAAGATCGAAGTGTACAGTAGTTCTTGTGGAGATAAAACTGCAGAGAATATTTTACTATGTTTTATATTACTAGATTTATATGTTTTGACAAGAAATACAACATAAAAAAGGAGATCCAACTTCCATACCTTATCGATTCTTCCATTTGAACGTTGTCTTAACTGAACTGCCCATCCTTCTAGTCGTTCATTCCATGTCAAAGTGCTCTTCTTCTTGGTTCGTCGAGACATATAGTCATCTCGGGATCGTTTCTAGATTACATTATCAAGTTTTAGCTTCTAGGTTAAGTGACCATTAACTACTAAACATACAACACACTAATACAATCTAAGTATCAACATCCAAAATTTTTGTCAAACATCACAATGGTAAGCTATCCTACTACACATTTCATTTTAAATAGAAAGGGACTTAATATATCTACAGTTTCAAGGCATAGGTTGAGGAATGAAATTACCTTATCCGACCTTTTTATGTAATCAATGCAGCACTGCTCTAGATGGACTGTTATCGCATCCGAAGTATCGAGAACCTTTGATGATCCTCCTGTGGCTCGCTTTGGCATGGACGACAATATCATCAATGTTGATTGATTCTGTAGTGTATATCGTAGTGTTAAGACCAATTAGTGAACGCAAGTGTTTTCCATTCATATCTCAAGTGCCCATGCGCCCGCGCACACACACATGCCCCACCCTACACACGTACACATATATTCAAGGTCTTCATTCTTGTTATTAATGCTGAATTTTTTTTCCACTTCTTAAAAGGATGCTATCACTGCAAATAATTAGTTCATTAATATATCATATTTATCACTTGTTATCGTACTACTTTTATAACTTTTTTGTGCCTAAAAACTAATTGAGTTTCTTTTAAGTTCTGTTCTTTGACCCTATTTTTTTTTTGCCTCTCTTAGAGCTAGGGTTATCATGTAAAGGATGTTTAGCCACCAAAAAAAAAAAGGGAAAGAAAAGAGAGAGAGAACAACTTAAAAGGAGAAAGTTCCTACCTCAGCCGTTATTGTTGGTTGAATGTCCGAATTTTCAGGAAACTTGTAGGATATGGGATCAACCATCGTCACGTCTTCAGTTTCCCCTTTTGTTTCTTGTGATGGCGGCGATATGGGATCTGCCACCTTAACGCCTTCGGTGTCTCCTTTTGTTTCTTGTGATGTCGGCTATTAAATTTTTTATATTTATTGATAAAAAGAACAAAACGACGTAGAATTAGATCTAGAAAACTCTTAGATATCAATAATATATGTAATGCAACATTAACTCTAGGCCAACCCAAGATCACTTACATTTTCAAACCCTTGGAGGGGAATCCTTGAATGTTCATTTGGAACATTAAGTTGACTCTCATTCCTAGTTAAGTATGAGGAATTGTTCTCACCAGATGAAGCCATTTCTAGAGATGATGGGAGAGTAACTTAATAACTGAAGTGGCTATTGAAGTTGGTAGATTGGGACGTCTTTATAGATAATGGGCAAAATGAATTATGATAGACGAGATATATAGGTGTTAGAGATGCCTGGTTGTGGGGGACGGGGTTGATATAAATCAGAATAGGTGGTCTCGATTAGATAGCAAAGGTAGCAATGGAGATGTGATTTTGAAAACTTACGTGGATTACCGCAATATAATGCTGATTCTGTCTTCTTATTATTCACGTATTTGTGCACTTGATTTCACATTACTAGCTTTCATGCATGACTACTTGCCATAATTAATTTCAAACCATTACTTGAACTTCTTTCGTGAATCCTTACAATATGAAGAACTAAACATTATGTTAAGACCACAGTTACAGTTTCTTGCGATAGTTTGATTTTCTCTTAATTCTTTCAGCAAATAAAAAGCAATCTAGAACTGTCTCACGGAGTAAATAATATATGTAGTTGTACTTGACCCTTACGCGCAAGTGTATCAACTCTTTATGAACTCATAAATTTTTTTCCCTTGAAAAATATATATGATTTTGTTCCCTTAATGCTAAAGCTGCGAACTAGACCATAAGCATGGAAATTGACGTGGTCACCACGAAATGACCTTCAAAATAATCTCAAGGATGACTAGCGTCATGCTCGTGACGTAATAGAGCCCTCGTAACAATCCCTCGTACAACTAGAATCATAGATTCGAGAAGGTATTTATTAATAGAACACCGAGCGTCGTAGAGTACGACAAATAAGTCGCTCGGAACCTGGATTATTCATTGGGAAGTTTCTAAAATTGTCATATTGAACTCGATCTTAAGTGCAATAATGTTTCGTTGGTTTCTAGCCGAACATGACAATTAAGATTGAGGTGACAATTGTCACTTAAAAAATTTGTACGCAAAAAAGGAACTTAAACCAAATCTGTGTTGTCTAAAAGTTAGCCTTTAGAACGTGCAGTAAAAGAAACGTCTTTGTTGCAACCACATATGCAGCGAAAGAGATCTTTTTTAGACGTTGCTTGTGCGCGAGTTTACTTGAAATGTTACTTACCAACTATACTATTGTGATACCACATAATCTATCGAAGGCCACCAGTTTTTTTTTTAAATTCCTTGTTAAGATTTAAGAGATTACCTTATAGCAAAATGGAAGATTAACATTTCTAGGGATAAGTCGATACCAACCTTTAGTTATTTGTAACAAACCATCAACAAATTATAAAAGTAAATTTTCCAAAATGTTCACCTAGTAACAAACGGGGTCCTTTTATAATTATAAAATTAGAAGAGGACCCCGTTTCATATTGACAAACCATCTATTATTTTCTACCGAGTTGATAGCTTATGGTTTTGACTGATCGGAAAATTTCCAGATTATTACATCATCTGGTGCTACTAAACGAATAGATTTCAAGAATGTGACCTAATTACGTGGTCTTCCTAGAATCTAAATTTGCAAAAAGACCAATACCGTATTGGATTGTCGAAATCATAGCATTAAAAATATGTGTAGAATTTTAACATCGTTTACTCCTAAGCATAAAAGATACAAGAAATTGAGCATTTTGTATTGTTACAGCCCAAAATTATTTTTACTCCAAAATTTGTATTCAACACATGGTGCTTGAGTTTTTGAATGAAGCTACTACTAACCTTTGCACTCAAATATAAATCGTAACTATGGTGCAAGTTCTTTTCCTAAAACAAAAGGCCAAGTACATAGGCCCTGGTTGACAGAGTTTTTTTTTTTTTTCAGTTTTGTAAACTGAAAAAAATAAATGCGTTTGACAACTAGTTTTCGTTTTTTTTTTCAATTTAAAAAATCAGTTTTTAAACCAAGACTGTTTTTGAAAACTCCGAAACTGAGTTTTGGTTTTCAGTTGTGGTTTTTTTTTTAGACCACCACCACCACCCTCCCACCGCCTGCAGCCACTGCCACTGTCCACCGCCGGCGGTCCTGCGACTGCGGCAGCTGGCAGCCACCGTTGGCAACTGCCGGCGGCCGGTGACCACAGCCAACGGCCAGCAGCCACCACCAGCGACTGCCGACAGCAACCGTCCATGGCCGACCACCACCACCATCGGCCATTGCCACACCCCACCACCACTGCAAACTACCAACAGAAAAAAACTCAAAATAAAAATTGGGTAATCAAACACCTAAAAAAAACTCAAACTAAAAACTGAGTTATCAAACACCCACTTGTTGCGTAACAAAAAAATTAAACTGATTTTGATTTTTTTTTAAAACAGAAAATCAAAACTGAAAGTGTTATAAGAAAGAGTCGTACTTATAAACTGCAATTTAATTCGAACACCAGATTTTTCTAGTATATAACAGGCAAAGCTCAAGTCATGAATAAAAGATGCCTGTGACCCATGCCATCAAATTGTGATCGTTGGCGTCAATGACCTACTTTATTAGTAACTACGTGTTGTACATGTTCGTTGCCATACATGGAGCGTGATATACTCATGGTGAGTTGTGCTTGCAAGGCGTTTCTTTGTTCCAACTCAATTTTTTTTAGTTACCAAAGTAGGAATTTATTAAATTAATCTGCACATCACGTGATGTTTAGAGCTCATGACGAACTTAGCTGAAATACACACATCAAAGTGAGATCATCAAAACTATTTGGTAACTTCACTTCAAATTATAGCCACTCTATGATATGTTTAATGAATTTCAATAACAGAATGACGCTCGTAATTCATTTGCAACTTGAAATGTAGACTCATCAGAGATTTTTTTTTATAACACAATATGTATTAGGGACGTTTTGCTACACAGGGATGCCTTCCGGGTTGAAAAACGACGGAGGTACCTACCTGAGAGCTGCTACTACTGTTTTCCAGGATATGATCCATAAAGAAGTAGCGGTATATGTAGATGACATGATTATTAAGTCCAAGAAGTGAGAGGATCATTGTGTAATTTTGAGAAAATACTTTAAATGATTGAAGCAATATAACATGAGGCTCAACTCCTAGAAATGTGTATTTGGAGTTATGGTCAGTAAACCGTTAGGGTTCTTGGTCAGTAAGCGGGGCATAGATGTAGATGTAGCTAAGATCAAAGCCATAATGCAGATTTCCTCGTCAAAGAATGAGAAAGAGATTTGTGGACCCAGTATATTAGTCGTTTCAAATCTCAATCGACAATGATTTGCGAGCCAAATTTCAAGCTATTAAACAAAAATTCAACCAAAGAATGGAATCCCTCTGTCGAGAAGCCTCTGATAAGATCAAAAAGCACATGAGTAACCCGACGGTAGCTCCAGAAGATACGTACACAACTCGCGTGACAGTTTCTTCAACACATGCCTTAAGTGCATTCAGTGTACCATTCATAGAAAGCTCAATCAGTTCCACCTGAATAACAGCATACTAGTTCCACGACGCTACATACCCTCCTGCTCTTGTTACACATACAGTCCCTTTCTCCGTTATCAAGCACCGAAATTAGCAAACGAAGCGGTGGTGGTCTTGTTTGACTTTTCTGCCGTCAAACACACAATTGAAACCCTGATTTTTGCAATTCAGGCATCACTAATCCTATCACTCAACGATGGAGCACCTACTTTTATAATGTCTCGGCAGGAATCTGGTGTGAAGGTGAGGATTTTATGACCTCTCTAGTGCCGCCAGATGACCCTATGTTGCTTTACCTGACTGTGACCGACACAGCTGCTGGAGCAATGCTAGCCCAGATCTAGAAAACTCGCTGACAGAAAGAGCTGTCTACTATGGTATCAAAAAGTTGACTGAAGGATAAATGAACTATTATGCTTTAGAGAAGATACGCGTGTCGCTAGTATGGTAACATAGAAACTGTGACACTGCGCCTTGGCTTACCCTATCAAGTTGTTAGCTAGGAGCCCTCACAACAATCCCTCCTATAACTAGAATCACAGACTCGAGAAGGTATTTATTAATAGAACACCAAGCACGCAGAGTACGACAAATAAATTGTTCGAAACCTGGATTATTCATCAGGAAGTTTCTAAAATTGTCATATTGAACTCAATCTTACGTGCAATAATGTTTTGTTGGTTTCTAGCCGAACATGACAATTGTCACAATTAAGATTGAGGTGACAATTGTCACTTCAAAAATTAGTATGCGAAAAAGGAACTTAGGCAGAACTGTACGTGTTGTCAAAAGTTAGCATGTAAAACGTGCGGTAAAAGAAACGTCTTTGTTGTTACCGCATATGCAGTGAAAGAGATCTTTCTTAGTCGTTGAATTGTGCGCGAGTTTACTTGATATCGCATAACCTATCAAAGGCCATCAGTTTTTTTTTTATTCCTTGTTAAGATTTAAGAGATTGCCTTATAGCAAAATGGAATATTAAGATTTCTAAGGATAAGTCGAAAACAACCATTAGTTATTTGTAACAAACCATCAACAAATTATTAAAGTAACTTTTCCATAATGTTCACAGGACCCCATTTCATATCTACAAACCATCAATTATTTTCTACCAAGTTGATAGCTTCCGGTGTCGACTGATCGGAGAATCTCCAGATTATTACATTATCTGGTGCTACTAAATGAATATATTTCAAGAGTACGGTCTAATTACATGGTCTTCGTAGAATCTAAATTTGCAAAAAGACCAATACCGTACTAGATTGTCCAAATCACAACGTTCAAATATATGCGCAGAATTTTAACATTGTTTACTCCTAAGCATAAAAGATACAAGAAATTGAGTATTTTGTATTGTTACAAGCCCAAAATCATTTTTACTCCAAAATTGGTATTCGACACATGGTACATGAGTTTTTGAATGAAGCTATTGCTGACCTTTGCAGTCAAATATAGATTGTAACTATGGTGCAAGTTCTTTACCTAAAACAAAAGGTCAAGTACGTACTTGTAAACTGCAGTTCAATTCGAACACCAGATTTTCTAGTACATAACAAGCAAAGCTCAAGTCACAGATAAAAGATGTTTGTGACATATGCCATCCAATTGTGATCGTTGGCCTCAATGTTTATTAATAACTACGTGTTGTACATGTTTGTTTCCATACATGGAGCATGAAATAGTCATGGTGTGTTGGGTTTGCAAGGCGTTCCATTGTTCCAACCCAATTTTTTTAGTTACCAAAGTAGGAATTTATTAAATTAATCTACTTTATGGCAAGAACAATTATGTCAAAATCACGTGATATTTAGAGTTCGTGACTAACTTAGCTGAAATATACACATCAAAGTGAGATCGTCACAAACTATTTGGTAACTTCACCTTCAAATTATAGCCACTCTATGATGTGTTTAATGAATTTTAGTAAAAGAAAGATGCTCCTAATTCATTTGCAACTTGAAATGTAGACTCAGAGATTTTTTCATAAGACAACATGTATTAGAAAGATTTTCGTATACATGGATGCCTTCCGGATTGAAAAACGTCAGAGGTCCCTACCAGAGAGCAGCCGTTTCTACTGTTTTATAGGTAATGAATGATCTATATAGAAGGAGCAGTATATGTAGACGATATTTTTAAGTCCAAGGATCATCGTGCAATTTTGAGGAAATACTTCAAAAGATTGAAGCATATATCGTGAGGCTCAACCCCCAAAAATATGTATTTGAAGCTATGGCCGGTTAAAGTTCTTGGTCAGTAAGCGGGGCATAGATGTAGACACAGTTAAGATCAAAGCCACAATGGAGATGTCCCCACCAAAGAGTGAGAAAGAAATTTATGGATTTTTAGGAAGGATCCAATATATTAGTCATTTCAAATCTCATTTGATAATGATTTGCGAGCCAATTTTCAAGCTATTGAACATAAATTCAACCAAAGAATGGAATCCCATCTGTTGAGAAGCCTCAGATAAGATCAGAAAGCATGTGAGTAATCCCCCAGTCTCAATCCCTTTAGTGACGCCGAATAACCCTTTGTTGCTTTACCTAACTATGATTGAAACAACCGCCGGAGCAATACTAGCCCAACATCTAGAAAACTCGTTGACAGAAAGAACCGTCTACAATGGCATCAAAAAGTTGACTGAAGGAAAAGTGAAGTATTATGCTTTAGAGAAGACATGCATGTCACTAGTATGGTAACATAGAAACTGCAAAACACTACGTCTTGGCTTACCCTATCAAGTTGTTAGCTAGGATAGACTCGATGAAGTACTTGTTTCCCTAAACATGTCCTCTCTAATCGGACGGCTAAGTGGCTCCTGCTACTTTTTGAACTTGATTTCACATATTCACCCAGAAGTCGGTAAAACAAAAAGCTGAGGCATACATGCTAGCAGATTGACCTACGAAAGACATCACTGAATGGGAAGCAAACTTTCAAGACAAGAACGTATGTGTCATAATGCCAGAGACTAGATGGCAGTTATATTTTAATGAAGCTGCCAACAACGAAGGATTTGGTATAGGAATACTTCTGATTTCTGCAGGGGGTGTCCATACTCCCATAGCCATCAAACTAAATTATGATGGTACCAACAATACCGTCAAATATTAAGCATGCATCGTTGACTTGGAAATGGCCTTGGGCCTAAATGTGAGAGAAGTTACAGCGTAAGGAGATTCAGCCTTAATCATCCATCCAAGATGAGCATTTACAGGCTTACAACGCTCATTTAATAAGTTTGAAGACATACAATTCCAGTATCTTCCTTGGCTTAAGAATAATTTTACTGATGCATTAGCAGCATTCACGCTGATGATAGCGGTCCGAAGGGCAAGAAGTATAACCATTTGTCATCAGAAAATAGGACCGACGACCAACTTACTGCTTTATGGTTATGTCGATAAGTGAAGTCGAGACAGAGGAACCATGGTACACAGATGTGCATAATTTTATCCTAGACATGAAATACCCCGAGGGAGCATCCTCGAGAGACTGCATGTCTCTGCGAAGATAGGCAACCTACTTTATCATGTATGATGAGAACCTATATGAAAGGCATTACTATGAGTAGTACCTTTTTGTGTGTGACCGAGAAAGAAGGTTGTCAGATTATGGAAACTATACACTTAGGTGAATATGGACCCCATATGAATAGGCGGATGTTAGCCAAAAAGGTTCTTCATCAAAGATATTATTTGAGCACAATGGAGCTAGACTGCATTGATCCCTCATGTAAATGCCATAAGTGCCAGGTACACATAAACCTGCAACACCTTCCCCATTGGGAGTTTTATAATATGATGTCAGGTTGGCCTTTCTTAGTATGAAGAGTAGACATAATCAGAAAGACATGACCGAAAGAATCTAGAGGACATGAGTTTATACTTGTGACCACAGATTACTTCACAAAGTGGGTGGAAGTCGTATTGTATGCCGTTTTGACTGCTAAGAAGGTAGCCCAGTTTATCAGGATTAACATTATCAGTCGATATGGTGTTTCATATGAGTTAATTTCTGATAATGGACTGCATTTGGAGGGAGAAGTGACCGATGTGATCGAAGAGTATGGCATCACCCGACATCGATCGTCACCATATCATCCATAGACCAATGGGCTACAGAAGCCGCCAATAAGAATATTAAACATATCCTAAGCAGAATGCAAGATTTTTTTCCTAATTGGCCGGACAAATTTTCATATGCCTCCTGGGGCTATAGGATATTGTTTCAAACATCCACTAGCACTATAGCTGACTCATTGGTTTATGATATGGGCAACAGTCTTGTCAGAAGAGTTAGAGGTAGCTTTTCTCATACTATTTTTGCAAAATTAGATAGCTGAGGAAGATTGGGTTTAGAACCACTTCGAGTATCTAACATTGGCAGATAAATAGTTATTGAAAGCTTTCTATCACATACGAGGTTATTGGAGATGAATTGCCATGTCATTAAGCGAACGAGTGAAAGAGCATGGTTTGAAAAAAAGGAGTTTTTGTTCAAAAGGAGAATACCAAACAACACTAGAAATCCAAAGGGAAATTTGAGCCTATAATTGGTCGGGACCCTACATGATCAAGCAAATTATAACAAGAGGTGCAGCTCCGTTGGTTGATTTAGATGTGATTGAATCGTGACGGCTTGTCAATTTAGATTGATTGAAGGAATATCACCTTGAGAATAGACTTGAAAATGAACTTTGAATGATCTGATCCTCCTTTAAGAACACAACTTAGTACACACATTTTGATGTAACACTTCAGGTGGAGGTACGTAGACAGCCCATAAAGATACATCAAGTGCGGTCAAATTTTAATAAAAAGAGTTTTTATTCCGATGGCATCAATTGATACTACGTTCTTGGTAAAAGAAAATTAAATAGCTCGCTAGGTTGAAAACCCTGCAAATGGCATCTTAGGCACAACAATAAGGCAAAAAAAGAAGAAGAAGAAAGAATATACTTCAAGTCCTAGCAGCAATCAAAGGAGTATTTTATTTGCCATTATGTTGTCAAGTTTCTACTTTCTTTCCCGAAAGAGAGTGGCTATCCTCATCTAAAAGAATAGTCAAGCCAAATTTCTACTTGTCTTTCCTTCCAAAACTCAGCCTCTCTTTTTGATTTCCTGAACTAGTCACCCAATCACCCATATGCTTTGGATGTTTACCCTTTTTCCTCTTCTTCAGTCAAAACTACCCTGAAGATAAACATCTATACTATCTTCATGTCAAGTGATTGCATTGGCGTTAAGCTGGTCTCCTCAATGATTATCCTCATTAGCTGGTAGAGTGCAAACCGATCAATTCGATGCTCATCAGAATGTAAAATCCTTATTGAATTTTCGTCAGCGTCGAATTTCTCTTCAAACATTCAAGAGTCGATCCAGGATCATTGAATCCAGATGACTTTAGTCTCGTCTTTTGTTTGAGGTCGATGAAAGCCTTAAACCATACCTTGGAATGATTTTTGGGAGTCCTAGAATGCAAATCCTAAACCTTCTTGCAAATGAGTCTCTTACTTAGCCTTCTAGAGAAACTTGATCTATCTGCTGCTTGGAAAGTTCCAGTCTGGTTCTGCTCAAAATCTGTTCTCGGTTGCCAGAACTATTTCCTGAATGCAGGGTGACAACCAATTATTATAAGAATCCAACAGTAATGGGGGCTCAGATGCTATGCCATTATATTCATTCCAGCATCAATGGAAGGATGATGGTGTGACTGAGTGTCCCATCCTTTAAAAATGGTCAGAAGAAGTGAGTTGTTGCAAAGAAAAGAAATTTTTGTAAGACACTAGAGTGATTTGCTCATAATTAGATTGTCAAAGAATGCGACAAGTGAAATAGAAAGGTGAAAAGCACAGTCCTATGAGGCATATAGAGAGGTATTCATGGGTCCACAGAATAGGTCCATGAGTCCTTCACTAATTGCAATACCAAAGGATATCTTTGGACTCCTCAGTACACAAGATTAAGTCCAAGCATCAATACCCAAACGACCTTCAAATAGTAAAGGTCTAGACCTAAAGGAGTGAGGATAATAGCTCACTTCAGTCAGTTCAGCTCTTAATCTCATGTGATCCAAGAACCACGTATAGAGAAGTAAGTGGCTACCTCTGAATTCAGAACTAAGGTCTTGGTGCACTTCTATGATAGCATTGATGGTCTCAGCAACCACTACCAGAACTAAGGTCTTTCCCTGAATAAATATTTGAGAAATGAGGTTCACTAACCTTACATCAGTGACTCGTAGACCCATAACAATGAGATACTTAGCAACACACATAGTGCCAAACCGGCCACTCGACCATTACCATACCGTTTTTTATTGTCTAATTTACGAAAGAAGTATTCAATATTAGGGGAAGAAAGACGAATGTGCTTACCTTGAATAAAAGTATTCGCCCGCTCTACACTAACCTCTAGCAGGCACACGAGAGACATGTAATATCCTTCTTGGATGGCAGGAAAGGCAATAGGAAGTTTTGTACGAATATCTATTGAAGTTGTGAATTCCTTATAAGTATGGCAAAGTTTATCGAGACTAAACTGTAAGACATAGTCTTGGGGACCCAAAAATTTAGCCACTCGGAGAATATCATCATGAATGATAAAGGTATGCAAACTCATGATCATTTTCAAAGAAAAATGTCTATCTAAGTGAATAAGCTTTACTTTGTTAAAAGAGTTGGCAAAAGATTAGAATTAAATCTTGAAGGCTATCGAACATTTGCTATGGGGATTTAATTGTGAAAATTAAACTCAGTTATCTGATTTTTATAAAAAAAATTAACCAGTCGAAAAAACTAGACGGTTCTAATAAAACCGGTGAGGTTTCCTTGTTTTGATATGTAAGAAAATATGTTGACTGACTGGCCAGTTTGTTATTTCAAAGAAAGACTTGCTGACTAACCACCCGATTTTGCCTTGAAAAATGAAAGTTTTTAAAGAAGATCCTGCTGACTAATTGGCTAGTTTTGCTCCGACAAAGAAATTTTTCCAAAATCGATCAGCTGATTAACCGGATTGTTCTTCTAAAAAAATCTTGTCTGAGGTCATTTCATGATCAATCGGTCGGTTTCACTTAAAGATAAAATTTTGCAAAAGGATGCTCTGACAAATTGGCCGTTTAGTCAGTGTTATGGGATTTTCACCGGATATGTTCATAGTATGCCTATCCCTATATCCATTCTCAATCATTCCTTCTACAATTTTTTTTCATCCCATTCTCCTTTTCCCTTTGTGCTATGTGTGTGTACATATTTACAACAACACATGTAAATTATATATAAAGCAAAGCGTTGTAAATTAATGTAAACTAGAATTTGAGATTACATAGTTTAATGTTCAAATCAAGATCCTAGAAATTGAACTCCTAGACTTAATCTTCCGATTTCACATCAGGATCTCTTAAAGCTAGCTTCACGCTTGAGGAGTCTGAGGAAGTTAGGTGCTTACCTCCTCCCCATGACTCCTCCTCGAACTCTGAATGTGTGCCACCAACCTTTTATAGGTTGCTTTATCAAGACCGGTCTAGGCTTTTGCTAAAAGACAGTCTGAACTCTAGTAGAGTCACGAATTGGTAGCTTTTCCTTCCCCTTCACTTAGCAGTAGATGGATCTACGGCTTGGAGTCGAACATACGGGTAGGCTTGGAAAGGACTCTGCCAGTGGCCTGTGTATTCACCTACCACCTTTTTTTACTATATGACACCCTTCTTCATGAGCCTGTGGGGTGATATCTGCTCACTTTGAATGAGTCTCTTCGTCCCGACCTCAAATCCTCTCCCTGATGGTGGTATCTTCTCACTTTGAATGAGTCTCTTCGTCCCAGCCTGAAATCTTCTCCCTGATGGTGGTATGTATGGTGGAGTAAATGTGTCTGTGGTCTCCTTCATCAGCTGGTAGACCACCATGGTATCATAAAAGTTTGATACCATGTCCTTGAGGCTGTGAATCATCCTGTTGGCATCTTTAATCAATCCACTCGAGACCTAAAGGAAAAACATGAAGTTAGGATTCGATTTTGGAAAAGAAAAGAAATAAAAAGATCGATAAAACTACTTATAAGAGAGTCAAACCAACCAGGCTAGCTCTTTCAGCCCCAGCATATCCGCATCCTACTTTGGCCTCAGAATCACCTTTGACCTGGGAGTCTCGTGGACTTCAAAGTTGGCATAATCCAAGAGGGAAGGGGACACAATTTGCACTCATCTCATCCTCCTCTACCTTCTTTTTCTTCTGCCCTGCCCGAGCATCCCTAATCCAATTTGCCCACTCTGCGGTCAAAGGAGGAGCTAAGTCCTCCCATGTGTATGCCTCATAAGTTTGAGGATTGTTCGGCCACCTCAAGGAGGATATAGATATCCGCCTTAACAAACTTTACCTCAAGCCTCTGTCTAGAGTCTGTCATGTACATCTCTATCGGGGGAAGGGTAGCGAGGATCCGAGGTTCAGCATCTGAATGGTGCCAGGAAAAAAAACCCTGTCACCCAGATAGAACTCCTCATAAGAGAGTCCCACCAATAAGGTCTGGCTCCAGGCAAGCCTCATCTCTTGTTCGTATAAGCCTGTAGTACCCTATTTGAAGAGCAATTCTTGGAGTTGAAAAGAAAAACAAAGAAAATTGGCATTGCATAAAGAACCATAATGAGAGGTAAGAAGAATGGGCAAATAGTGAATTTACGAGCTGTTGAGTGAGATTATTGAAACACTCTCAGAATACCTCCACGGGTCAAGCCGGACCACTTGCTTGTAACTTTCATAGATACATCGCCGGACTTGTCTTGACCTCTTTCCCCTTGACCAGCCATGGAAGGCATAGTTGTAGCACCTCGAAGGCTAAAATCTACAATGAAAAAAAAAACAATGCATTAGAGAAATCTAGCAAGATGAGGGATAATAAAAGCATAACTCTGAAACGTCGTTGTATCCCATGAAACTCAAAAAGATGGATCCCATAGAATAGTACAGGTGAGCCAGCACCAGAGTTCCCTAGTCGTACTCCCCTACCTCCTTAATATCCTCTAGCAAAGAATAGAGTTACGCTTTTAGTATATCTGGACTACCATCATTTTGGGTGGCTTTGGCAACGAACAACGGTACTATTTCATGTCCCTAGATGACTAATTGTTGTTATTGTTGGCTCCTGCTTCTAGGGATGTATCCTTATAATTAAGCTACCAATTGTTATTACTGCCTGCTCTGACTTCTAGATGTGTCCCCCCCATTTGTGTCTAAGCGACCAATTGTTGTTACTGTTGGCCTTGGCTGTTAGACATGACCTTTTAGAATCCTTGGATGACCAATTGTTGTTACTGTTGGCTCCTACCTTTGAGGATGCGCCTTATGCAACCCATTGTTGTTACCATTAGCTCTGAGTCTAAGACATAAGTTGTTTTTTGTATTCTTGGGCAACCAATTGGCTCCGACTTCTAGGAATACACCTTTGTTTGGTAGCCAATCATCATTCTTATTGACTCTGGCTCTAGATGAATCAAAGTTTAATGTCACTCGACGAATAATCGTTGTTATGTTGGCTCTGGGTTCGGATGGCATCTTTTTCTAAACTACGTTGGTCTGATTACACTTTAAAGGATACGTTTGAAACCTTACAAAGGTCCGACCTCATGTATGTGAGTTATTTACAAGTCATCTAGAGTCTGTAGTCTTTTAAGTGTTTTCACTACAAAAATGTGTTGTTTCCACAGGCGAGCTCCCTCACTAAGGGGCTCCGTAGGCACCCCCCTTTTTTTATACTTGAAAACTATTACTTTGGGTTTAGGCCTAATAATGTAATGAGCCTAATTTACTTAATTAAGTCCAATTTTGTCCAGTCCAGTCTAGTTTGGTCAGGTCTAGTCCAGCTCGGTGCGTGTCTAGTCCACATTAAAAGATTATGATGGCTTAGAAAACTCAAAAATATCTTGAGATTAATCCTTGATCAATGTGAATCTCCTTGATTTATACAAAATTTGGAGATGATCCCCAAAAATCTAGTGCATCATATCTGTATAATTAGAGATAATTAGCAAATTAAGGAAACATAATGTCTCGAAATTCAGGAAAAAAATATTAAAATTATGGGATAAGTAGGCCGATTAGTTGACTTTTGTCCAATGTATGAAGTCAATCAAATATCTGATCGACTTTATCAAGACGCCAGACTCAAAAGTTATCTTTATCACTCTGGTTAGCCTAAAACCTCTATAAAAAGGACCTCTTTGTTACATTTCAAGGGGCTCGTCTCTCTAGAACATTTGTAATATTTTTTTCCTAGAAGTGATACATCATTCCTAATGAGAACTTCAACATTTTCATCTCAAGGTGTTTCTAAACTCACTAAGCCATCATCTTCTATAGGTTTTATTTTACTTTCTAGGATAGTCTAGAGGAGTATAGTGTATTTCCTTCTATTAAAGAGTATAGTAGATTTCTTACCGAGCAATAAAAAAGGTAATAAAAAACTAGAACAAAAAATAGAGGCACACAAGACACAAGATTTACGTGGTTCAACGAAAGCCTACTCCACGGTGGTAGTAGCAATTTCACGATATTTGTCACTAGAGATTACAGATCTCAGTCTCTCTCAACAAAGCCTCTCAAAGAATGGTTCTTCTCTCTTGTCCTTAAAACACAATACAAACCAACATATATACACTTAGAGATAAGTAGTGACTTTTTCTAAATAACCAATGTGGGACAAGACTTATATACTTAGGACTAAGTTGTAAGCTTCTCTGAATAACCGATCTGGGATTCCCACACATTCTGGGTTTTCTTATACAAGACATATTATAACAAATATCCATCTTGGCTTGGATAAAACAAGCCACAAACAACCTGAAAATATCATCTACTACTACCACACATGCCCCGTAGGGCTGCACCTTAAATACTGTTGATACCGATCAAATCTAAGTAGTGCTTACTTGATCTCTGGAATATGCTTTGTCATCATGTCACCTAGATTTCCATATGTGGAAATCTTATCTACCATAACAGTACCCTGAGAAACCATATCCTGAATAAAATGAAACCTGACATCAATGTGCTTGGTCTGCTCATGGAACATCTATTTTTTGGTCAGATGTATGGTACTTTGGCTGTTGCAGTAAACAGTGCTAGACTCCTGCTTCAATCCCAAATCACCAACCAAGCCCTTCAACCAAATGGCTTCCTTCACTGCTTCAGTCACCGCTACGTACTCAGCTTCCGTAGTAGACAAGACAACAATAGTTTGTATAGTAGCCTTCCAACTGATCACACAGCTCGAAAAAGTAAAGACATAACCTGTCAAATATCTCATCCTATCCAAATCTCCAGCATAGTCTAAATTCACATATCTAACAACTCTACCATTCACATCACTGCCCTGATGGTAGACTAAACCAGAATCCGTAGTACCTTTCAGATATTGAAGTATCCACTTCACTGCTTGCCAATGAGCTTTTTCAGGATTACCCATGTACCTGCTAACCACACTGACTGCATGAGAAATATCGGGCCTCGTACAAACCATAGCATATATGAGACTACCTGCTGCACTAGCATATGGAACACATGCTATGTGCTCTACCTACTCCTGGGTCTGTGGGGAATTAGCTGCTAAAAGCTTGAAGTGTGCGGCCGAAAGAGTAGTCACAGGTCTAGAGTTTTTTCATACCAAAATGCTGCAGTATCGCTCAATGTACTTTTTCTGGGACAAGTACAAAATTGTTGCAGGTCGATCCCTTTGAATCTCCATTCCTAATATCCTCTTTGTTGTACCCAAGTCTTTCGTCTTAATTTCCCTTTTAAACTGCTCTTTCAAACCATTGACATCTAACATCAATTTTGCAGCAATCAACATATCATCAATATACAACAACAAGTATATATAAGAACCATCCACAAGCCTCTGGGGATACACACAACTATCATAGGCACTCCTGGCGTAACCAATCTCTGCCATGAAAGTGTCGAACCGCTTATACCACTACCTTGGAGATTACTTTAATCCATACAAGGATTTTTTTTTCAACAAGAAAACACGATCTTCCTTACCTTGGATCACTAACCCCTTTGGTTGACACATGGATATCTGCTCTTCCAACTCACTATGTAGAAAAGTTGTCTTGACATTCAGCTATTCTAACTCCAAGTCATATAGAGCAACCATAGCAAGCAACACTCTTATTGAAGTATGTTTTACTACAAGAGAAAATATTTTATTATAATCAATACCTTCTCTCTGAGTAAAATCCTTAGCTACCAAGCGTGCTTTATACCTTGCATCTTCCGTTCCAGGAATTTTTCCCTCCTTTTTCTTGTAGATCCATTTGCAACCAACAATCTTCTGGCCCACATGCAGTTTCACCAATTTCCACGTTTGATTCTTGTAAAGAGATTTTATCTCCTCACTCATAGCAACTATCCACTGCGTTGATTTCGTGCTCTTGATGGCCTCTTTGTATGTAACATGCTCTTCAGTCTCAATACTCTCTGCCACACTAAGAGCATAGGCAACCATATCAGCATATCCATACTTCAAAAGAGGCCGAATTATTCTTCTCGGTCTGTTTTCGGCAATGTTATACTACTATTCCTGAGGTTCTTCATTCTCCTCAGTAGAATGAGAACCATCTTCGTTATCTGTAGGAATTATAGGCAAAGAATCTAGAGCTCAAACCTCTAGCTCCACCTTCTCCCTGATACCGTGGTCTTTCCCTGCATCAGTCAACTCCTTTTTCTTGAAAGTATTGAAGACTCATCAAAGGTCACATCTTTGCTAATTAGGAACTTGGATGACTTAGAATCAGGACACCACAACCAATACCCTTTTACCCCACTCGCATAGCCTAAGAAAATGCACTTTTTTACTCTCAGCTTAAGTTTACCATTATTAACATGAGCATAAGCAGGACAACCAAATATCCTCAAGTTTTCATAATTAGCATGCTTACCAGACCAAAATTCTTCAGGAGTCTTGCTATCAATTATAATTGATGGAGATTATTCACATGCAGATGTGTTAACAGCTTTTGCCCAAAATTCCTTCGATAACTCGGCATTTGAAAGCATACATCGAGCCCTCTCAAGGAGAGTCATATTTATCCGTTCTACAAACCTTATTCTGCTGTGGCATTTTTCTAACAATGTGATGCCTCACTATGCCTTCAATTTTATAGAACTCTGTAAACTCATCCAAGCAGAATTCTATGCCATTGTTAGTCCTCAAGCATTTAATTTCTTTGCCGGTTTGTTTTTCAATCATCATCTTAAACTGCTTCACTGAACAAAGACATCACTCTTCTTTTTCAAAATGTACATCCAGACCTTTCTTAAGAAGTCATCAATAAAGGTCAACATATATCTGCCACCACCCTTAGAAGGAACCATGGAAGGACCCCAAAGATCTGAATGGACATAATCCATCGTACCTTTGGTGGTATGAAAAGCTCGATTGAATTTTACCCTGCACTGCTTTCTGAAGACACAATGCTCACAAAAATCCAGCTTCCCAGTTTTCTTGCTTTCCAACAAACTTGTTTGCTCAGCACATCCATACCCTCTCACTCATATGCCTAAGACACATATGCCAAAGTTTGGTAATGTCAGAATCTATATCAGAAGATGAAGTTGTTGATGCTGCTCCTGTAACTGTACTACCCCGTAACAAATAGAGACTATTTTGTTTCAACCCCTTCATCACAACAAGAGCACCCTTAATTATCCTCATAACTCCACTTGCAGCCCGATAGCTACAACTATTGGATTCAAGCGTATCCAAAGAAATCAGATTTTTCTTTAGCTCTGGAACGTGCCTAACATCAGTCAAAGTTCTCACAATACCATCATGCATCCTAATCTGAATTGAATCTATCCTAACCACTTTATAGGCAGCATCATTTCTCATAAGAACTTTACCACCATCAAATGAGCGATATGTGGCAAACCAATCCTCATTAAGACACATATGATAGGAGCAACCCATATCAAGAATTCACCCTCCATCCGATGAACTAATAGTAACTGAGAGAACATCCCCACCATTAGAATTATCTTCGACTATTCCAGCATCAGCTGTCTTGAAATTATCCTTTTTCTTCCCTGTATGCTCAAGACAATCCTTTCTATAATGCCCTTCCTTATGACAATAATAGCACTTTAATTTTTTGGCCTTTGACTGAGACCTCGATCTTCCTTTATTTTTAGACCCAGCATGGTCAGTGCTTCGGCCTCGAGCCATCAGACCATCACCATGTTCCTCTCTCCTATTTTCTGAAACCTTCTTCCTTTATTCCTGAGAATTTATCACAGCCTCAACGTCCAAAGATATTGTCCTTCCCATATAATAAGGTAGTAACAAGATGTTCGAATGACAGAGTTAAAGAACACAACAACAGTAAAGCTTTATCCTCATCTTCTATCTTGATATCAATATTTTGCAGGTCTAATATTACCTTGTTATATTTGTCAAGATGATCCCCGATCGATGTACCTTATTTCATCCGAAGAGTATACAACCAGTACTTTAAATATAGACGATTGTCAAAGACTTTGTCATGTATAAGCTCCCCAATTTCAGCCACAATCCCGCTAAGCCATTTCATGAGAAACCTTTCACAACACGTTGTCGGCTAAATACAGCAACAAGGCACTATGAGCTCTCTCCAACATGTCTTCTTTTTCATCAGCAAACATCGTATAAGGAAACCCTTATTCCCTTTTAACGCTTTCAACAACCCTTGTTGAATTAGAACATCACGCATCTTTATTCTCCATAAACTGAAATCGTTTGATCTATCAAATTTCTCCGAATCATAATTCGTCGAAGTAGTTGGCGCCATTGTGAGGTGCTTTCAATCTATTGTGAACCTCAACTCTGATACCACTTGGTAAGGAATATACTCCCTCCGTCCCTAAAAAACTGATCATATTTTCTTTTTGGGCGGTCCCACAAAAATCGATCACTTCCAAATTAGGAAAGATTTTGTATGTATTTTTACATATATACCATTTTTATACTTTTTTATTCTATTTCTCTCACCACATTTAATTCTCTACCAACTCATTTTCTCTCTCCTGACCCACCACTTTACACTTTTTTTATTCTATTTCTCTTTCTACATTTAACACTCTACCAACTAATTTTCTCTCTCATGGCCCACTCTCTTCCCCCTCTCTCTAAAGGGTAAAATGAAAAAGAGACACAATATATAACTTAAATCCTTAATATAGGTGTAAAATCAAATAAATCAATCTTTTAGGGACGGAGGGAGTAGTAGATTTCTCACCAAACAATAAAGAAGAGAATAAAAAAATAAAGGCACATAAGACACAAGAGTTATGTGGTTCAGCGAAAGCCTACTCCACGTTGGTAGCAACGATTTCACTATGTTTGTCACTGGGGATTACAGATCTCAATCTCTCTCAACAAACCCTCTTAAAAAATAACTCTTCTCTCTTGTCCTTAAAACACAATACAAGCCAACATATATATACTTAGAGATAAGTAGTGACTTTCTTTAAATAACCAATGTGGAACAAGACTTATATACTTAGAACTAAGTTGTAACCTTCTCTGAATAACCGAAGTAGGATTCCCAACACAATCCGGGGTTTTTTTTTATCGAAGACACATTATCATCCTCGCGACCAAGTTTTGGTTAACAAAACAACTTTTACAAAAAGAGTCTTCTAAATTTATAATCCTCTATTCGTATCAAAATCAAAGTTTAGATCACATCCCGTAGGACTATGATTATTTTTATTACGTTGGTCCGACTGGGTACGGACGCCATTTGACGCCAGTTCTTGAATTCAATCAAAAGAAAATATAGAATTAGAAGTAGGGTGTGTCTTATGCATATTTACTTCTTAAAAGCTCAAAGATCAAGAAAAATAAAAGTAGAGACAGAAAGGGTATGGTGGGGTGCCTAACACTTTCCTGCCGTATAACTTTGTTCTGACCCCATCATTTTTGTTTTCAGTAGATTAGAAGCCTGTTTGGTAACTTAGAGTCCTTTTTTAGGTTTTATCTTGTTTTACCTTATTTTTCATAAAATAAGATGGCAACTCTGAGTTCCTCTTGGGAGCTCTCACGGGTCCAGATAGTTTGCTATAATACTTTAGGGCACATATTAGCCCTTAAGTTTTAGGCGCACAATAGGATATGAGATCAACCACAAAAACAACTTCCATTCTAAAAATTCCTTTATTTTCTTAAAGTGACGACTATCAAATTTTAAGAACAAAACTTTGATGACAAAAAATGATTTAAAAAAAAGAACATAGAATGGATCCAGAACAGCTTATAAAGTAACCTTTAGCTTTATGCCTACGCAGAGTCAACTTTATAACCAAAGGGAGGTACCGAAGTTGACAGGTAGAAAGCTAGAGTGGGGGTCGGGGTGCATGGAAGTATAAAACAGCGTGGGCAGTGGCACACAAGGCATTGAGGCAATTTCATACTAGAACTTCATAGAGTTTACCACTTTCATATATTCTATCCTGATTAGAACACTAGGCAGTAATTGAGTTGTGATTTTGAAAACTTATTATTTGTGAAATGCTATAAGTTATTGTTGAATTTTGTTTTTCTTAATTATTCACATACATGTGTAATATTTTTTTGCTACCAACTTCTATGCATGCTTATCCGCAGCAAACGTATTCTCACTGCCACTTCAAATAATTTGCAATGTCATGAATTTTCCTGATGTATCTCTCATAAATGATAGCCAAAATGATGATTTAAAGTTTGACAGGTACTTTTTCTTTAAATCATTTGCAGTTAATACATGGAGTTTCTATTTTCTCTTACCACATATTAAAGATGATCTTTCTTGCACGTTACTTGTTCGCGAGCTTACCGCAAAAGTTATTTATCAACCATACCATATTAGTATCACATATTATATTGAACGCCATATTTCATTGATGATAATTCTACTTGAGTTGTCGACACCAACATGGAACATGTTGCTGCAACTAAAAGCATTTGTTAACTTGATGTTCAATATGCACTTTAAGCTTAAATGTTTACCGGACATTGACCAAAAAGAATGGCTTATGCATTATCAATTTTTATGACAACGTAAATATGTTTACCATGGTCAATAGAAGTGTAGACACGTGAAATGCCAAAAACTATACAAGAAAAGGTGTTTCACTCATCAGCATAACTGTTACAGTTATTAAAGATGCCGCCAATCGTCAATAATGATATGACCAGATTAGGCAGTTTGATGTGAATTGCACGGAAAATGACATTTGAATAAAACTGTGTAGAAAGAACAGCTGTCAACAAGAACGAGAAAATCAGTAGAAATTCTTGGCACAATGCATGGAGTTAGACAGTTGTCATCAAAAGATAAGACAATCGGCAGCAGTTGATAAGTAGTTTTCACAAATATACGAGGGTGGATAGCTGTCAACACGGGCGTAGCGACAGATGAAAGTGGTCAGCAAGTAGACTGCACAAAAAATGACAATTGTCGATAGAAGCCAAGCGGTCAATAAACCGCTCTTGGCAAAGGGTATGAATAAACAGTTTCTAGAAATCAAAGAACAATTGTAGACAAGTGGGTATAAAAGAAAGAGAAGGGCAACAAGGTAAGGGGTCGTCAAATTCACAAAAACCAAACCTGACTTAAAATAATCAAGTCTGGAATGCACTTATCTTTTTTTTAATCTTTGTCAACTTTTTTGCATGATCTGCCTTGTATCAGTAGAGAATCTTGTACGCTGTCGTACTTGTATTCACTGTGTTGTAAAGATAATCTTTGTTTTAGTGGGTGCGTCGTTTATAGATTTGTCCAGCTTCCTGTCTTTAGCAAGTTTTCATTTTTAATGTCTGTAGGCCTTAGAGGCAAAAAAGATCCCACACTGTTAATCGATTATATTGTTGGTGTACAAATCGATTGTGAGTTTGACCAGCAGCACAAATATTGGCACTCCCAGTGGGACCCTTATAGCTAAAAAGGGAAACAATGTCAAGTAGACATAGTAATGCTATAAGATTAAATGGCGCCAATAATGGCGCCGAGACTGAAACTGCCAACAATGATAGTAGTTTGGGCAAAATAAGAAACATTCAAGCCATTTATGGAATGACTAGGAAGTAACATGAACACTAATGTTCAAGTCAGGAAGTATCAATGGGAAAAGCTCTAACGATGGTGCAAGTCCGAATGCCAAGATGCTGACTACCGATCAGAATGGTCAGACTTTGAACCAATTGATGAACCAAGTTATTTATTTCATAAAAGCAAACGGGTAAGGCTATGATGTCTCAATTTGTAACTGTCATGCAAAACCAAGACATGGTTTTAAACAAATAGTTAGTAATCAAGATAAGTCCAGTTCTAAAACAGTGGATGAAATGAGATGACCGGCAGAGGAAAGAAGTGCCTCTTAAAGGAAAATAATTAAAGATATGTCGGGAAAGATCCAAAAGGAGACATCATCTATTACTAAGATAGTATTAAAGCTATAGAAAGGAAAGGCTCCTGTCAATTACCAAACTGACAATAGAGATAAATAATCCTCCCATGAGGATTAAAAGTGTTGTAAAACAGCCTAATGGCTTAAGTTCAAACCACCCATATGAATCAGGTTAGTACATTACTGTGCTTGTTGATGAGGGAGATCCGGGGCCAAGTCGAAAGGGCACGACCTAAATGAGATAAAAGCCATGCAACTTGGCCTAACAATATTCGAGTTTCTAGGAATAGGGTTGGCCAGTATGATAATGGTCAGGGAGTCGATAATATGTATACCCATCCTCATAAGATAAATCAAGAGGGGACCGCTCGATTTGAAAATCTTATGTTTGAGGAGGTAGTTGGTATCACTAAAAAAATGACCAAGTTGATAGATAATGATGGGTCCTAGGTTTGGAGCCCAAGTTCATTACAAATTTCATCAAATGGGTGCGGGTTAAGGGTACAGGTTTATTGATACGCCTCTTTACAGAAAATCATACCCTAATGAGATCGACCACATGAAAATACCTAGTAGACTAAAAATTCTACAGTTTAGCTTTTTCCATAAGGAAGAAAACCAGTCGACTATCGAGCATGTCGCAAGGTTCAATTTCTAGTGTGAGGATTTGGGCCAACACGAGTGGGTCAAATTAAAATGATTTCAGTATTCACTGACTGGGGTGGTTTTTTCATGGTTCGTAATCTATCACCAAACTTAGTGTTTTCTTGGAGAAACATGGAAGGTCTATTCCATGCACAATTTTTCAAAATGGAGCCAAAAATTTCTTTAGCCGATTTGGCTCTATTGAAACTATTCTTAAGAAAAAGTGTAGAACAGTTCTTAGAAAGGTTAAAAGCCTCTAAGAATAAATGCTATTTCCAAATGCTCGAGTCAAAATTGGCAAATCTACCTCTTAATGGCCTAGATCTTGAGATTCGAAAGCAATTTGAGGGAGTGGAGTTTCGAAATGTTTTTGAGTTATCCTCTAGGGTGGCTTGATACGAAACATTTTTAAGAAAGGAGCATATTAGAAAAAAATCATTGATGGGGACCTATTTCTAAGATCTTATTGATTTGGAAGTAGATGCTGCAAAAATGGTAATCAGTCACTTGCGAACCTTTGGTCTAAGTTAGGAGTCATATCAGCTACCTTTCAAGCAACCTAACAAGTTGAATATGTCACCAATTTTTTGACCATATCCTGAAGATTAAGTTTATCCAACTTCAAGACCCCCTTAGGGCCCCCAAAGGATAAGAAAGCAGTGACACAATACCATTAGTAACAATACTAATAATTGTGTTATTTTTTGTAATGCGGTGCAGGATCAAATCAAAACAGGGCTCTTGAAGTTTGTTGATAATGATAAGGAAGTGATGGAAGTTGACAATGATCTCTTTCCAGAAATAACGCTCAATGTAACATGGCATCCATTGATTATAGTCCGATCAAGTATTTGAGCGATGACAGAAGTTCAGACAATTTTAAAGCAAGGAAACCATTGGAGAGGAAAATCAGTAGTAAAAAGGCAAAGGAAAAAGTGATATGGGCTGATGAAGGATTAAATTCTAATATGAACAAAACACTAGTTGTAACAGCAAGAAGAAAGAAAGAATCATAGGGGCTGATGAAGAGTCTAGTCTAGTTCCAATAAAGAAAGTTTGCTATTGAACTGGGGACATCCATATTTAAATCGGGCTTGTCAGGGAACCAATGTGTCAAAGTTATGGTTCTTCAAGCCAGTGGTCAAAAGGATTGTGGCAAAAAGAATACATGATAGAAAATTTAGCCCGAAAGAAAAAGTTGCAGGAAGGTTATTGAAAGAAGAGTCAAGAATAACAAAATTTCTCGAATCAACCAGGTACGAGCTTCAGGCAACCGAATGTGGCCAATTAGGTGATCTATCTTAATAACATTAGGCAGGAGATTTTTGGCTCGAGAACGAATAAACCAAGGTTCGGGCCTTTTGATCCCAAATATATATATCCAAAAACTACAAAAGACAAAACCCCATAATGGCCGGCCAAATAAATGAGCCGAAAATAATGAATGAGTATCGAGGAGAGCCGAAAATGCTCAAACCTAAAGCGTCACTCGATTATTAATGGTACACATAGTCACTCAGGAGAAGTTTTCATTTTCAGGAACTTATCAAGATTTGATCAAAACGTAAAAAAAGGAGAGTTCAAAGAAAATTTGCCCCCATAATTCGAAAAGAGTTAGAAATTCAGAAACCTCAAATTGAGTGAAGGAAATGGACGTGGACAAGGGGGCAGACTACCAAAATATAGTCAGAAGTGTACAACAAAGACCTACAGGAGAAGCAATGCCTTGGGTGATGGTTGAGAATCTAGCCAAGGATATCAACAAGGTTAGGAAATTCAAGCAAGTTAAAGAGCCATTGATTGGCAATGAGCCAAATATAATTAGCTTCGAGTAAGAAGGATGAAGAAAAAGAATGTTGATAGCTAAAACGATAAGAAAGTAAAAGTAAAGAAGAAATTGCTCTTTGGCGAACATCAGGTTAGTATCAATTACAACATGGTATTTATTTTGCCTCTCGCCTTTGAGGCAAAAGGAGAGCAGTTCCTCCAGAATGCGGAAGATGTTAAGGATGACAAGGCCCTGGTGCCAAGTGGTTTTATCCTCGAAAAGGAAGAGGGTACATTTGATAGAAGAAAGCAGAATCATTCCAATAGAGGCATGATTATCGACCATGGGAATCATGTCATAATGACCAGGCTAGACCCGGACAAGGCATTAAAAATTGAAAGCCTCTGTTCATTTCCATATTGATGGACGGTTAACCGGTGACCAGAGTTTTGGTCGATAATGGTGTCACGGTGAAAATTCTGCCTACTAGGATGTTGAAAAGGCTGTGCAAAGATGAGAAAGATTTAATCCCATCTGAAATTATGGTATGCAATTTTACTGGGGGTGCCTCAAGGCCAAAAGATGTGGTCCCAATAGAACTCACAATGGGAAAAAAGATAAAGATGTCACCATTCTTCGTTATCAATTGCTCATCAAATTTAATGCTTTACCTGGAAAGGACTAGATCCATATAAATGGTTGCATACCATCTTCCCTTCATTAGGTGCTGATATTTTGGATGGAGGAAAAGGAAGGAAAGAAGGTGGCAAAATTGGTTTAAGTAGATGATAAACCACTGATAACTAATTTGAATTGCACAAAAGCAAAATTATATCAGTAAGGGATAGAGCCATTGACGTTAGCTGAGGATGGGATGGTAATATATGGTCAAGGTATCAATTTTGGAAAATCCGTAATAGATAGTGTGCAAATAAGAGACGAAATTACTGGAGCTAGCATCAGAAGTTCCATGCCAAATAAATGCAAAAACAACTGTTGATGAATAGTTATGAAAGGAAAGAAAGTGATGAACGATGGAAGTTGGAAAAAATTTTCATCGTTAATCAAGCAAGTGAAGAGGATGTTAAAAATTGGGAAGTAAAATGGATAACGATTAATCCCATAGATAAGAATAAGATAGGACAGGATGCAGTAATGGCGACCTTTAAAAAACTGATGATCTATGCCATGAAAAAATGATTGGTGAAGTTGCCTTCTATTGATTGCGTGAAATGCATAGAAGATGATGAAGGATATTGAATAGATGGAATCCAGTTACAAGATTTAAGATTAGCACCGGTAAAGTTGGAAGATTTGAAAGCAGAAACATAAGATCCTTTAGTGGAAGTAAACTTGGGAACAGAAGCCGATCCACGTCCTATCTTCATCAGTGCTTGATTACCATAAGAAATGCAAAAGCAGGTGATATAATTGGTAGAGAGTTGTAAGGACTGCTTCACTTAGAGCTATGAGAAGATGGTAGGCTTGGACAAAAGGCTAGTGGAACATAGGTTGCCGATCAAGCAAGGATTTAGACCATTCATACAGGCACCTAGGAATATGTCAAATAAAGTGATATTGTTGTTGAAAGAGCAAATTGAGCGGCTAATCAATGCAAGGTTCATCTAACTAGCCAGGTATGTTGAATAGGTGTCTAATATAGTTCCTTTGTTAAAGAAAAATAGTGAGTATGCATTGATTTCAAAAAAATAGATACTGTTACTCCTAAAGACCAATATGATATGCATGTTGTTGATTTCTAAGTTAATTCGGTGTCAAAGCATGCAGTCATGTCATTTATGGATAAAAATGCTGGGTAAAACCAGATTTTCATTAGGGATGAAGACATTCATAAGACGACATTTGGATACCCTGGAGCAATCGAGACATTTGAATGCGTAGTAATGCTCTATGGCCTAAAGAATGCTGAGGCCACATATCAAAGGGCAATGAATTTAATCTTTAATGACTTTGTGGTAAATTTCTAGAAGTATATATCGATGATATGGTTGTTAAGTCAGATAAGCATCAGAAGCATATAAAACATCTAAAAGACGCCTTCATAAGAATGAGAAAATATGGTTTGAAAATGAATCCTTGAAATGTGCTTTTGGAGTTTTGGAAGGGAACTTTTTAGGATTTTCGGTCCACCAGAAAGGACTTGAAATTGATAAAAAGAAAACAAAGGCTATCGTAAACACTAAACCTTCTTCAAACAAGAATGAGCTTTAGTGTTTTTTCGGCCAAGTTAATTTCTGACGTTGATTCATTGCCAACTTAGCACGAAAAACAAAATTTTTTTCAACATTCTTGGGGTTAAAGAGGGACACTGAATATCGCTAGGGAGCAAAAAATCAACAAGCTTTCCAGGCGATAAAGGAATACTTGGTCAAGCCCCAGTCTTGATGCCATCGAGAATCAGAAGGCCACTAAAGTTATATGTATCAGTCTCAAAGTCTTCGCTTGGCAAAGCTGGCTCAAGAGAACAATCAAGCCTTCGAACAGGCATTTTAGTATTTTAGTCAAGTTTAAATGTAATTGACAAAAATATTCTACTGCACAAAAAATATGTTTGACTTTGTATTCCACTACAGTTAGCTTCGACACTACATGTTGCCTTTGGATGTGTTAGTAGTAACGAAAACTAATTTGGGAAAATATATCCTATCGAGACCGGAATTGCCAAGGAAAATAGTTGATAACTTTGATAGAGTATAGCCTAACCTACATTCCTCAAAAAAATATGAAAGGACAAGCATTAGCAGATTTCTCGGTAGATCATCCAAGTGATGATATCGGGAGAGACGTAATTTACGTCGACATCGTCCCTTGGAAAGTGATATTTGATGGGTCAAAAATTAGTAATGGAGCCGGAGCTGGGATAGTGTTAATTTCACCCTTAAGGAATGTTCATCAATTTGCTTTTCAAATTGAGAAAAATTGCTCCAATAATCATGCAGAGTATTAAGCTTTGATTATCAGTTTAGAAATATTGTTGGATGTGCATATAATAACGGTGAAAATATTTAGAGATTCACAGCTGGTTATAAAACAACTGATCGGAGAGTTTAGTTATGACGCTCTGGGTTTGAAAATGTATTTCATTGTTACTTCGTATCTGCTAAAAAAGTCTGATGATGTAACTACAAATCGTGTCCCAAGATTGAGCAATGGGGATGCCAATGTCATGGCTTAGTTGGCTTTAGGGTTGAGAATATTGGATGAAGTTAGCAAACAATGGGTAAAGGTGTCAAAACACTTACTATTGATTG
This sequence comes from Escallonia herrerae, assembly GCA_033070095.1. Taxonomy (NCBI): domain Eukaryota; kingdom Viridiplantae; phylum Streptophyta; class Magnoliopsida; order Escalloniales; family Escalloniaceae; genus Escallonia; species Escallonia herrerae. The sequence goes on along the minus strand of JAVXUP010001041.1, from coordinate 127,387 downwards.
GTGACAGATATAAGCAAGTAGAGATGGTTAATCCAATTGATTTGGCGCGAGATGATTGGCGAAGAATCCTCAATCAAAAGCGGGACGAAGATAAAGTTACAAGTAGTTAAGTACTTTATTCTAAATGATGATTTGTTCAGATAAACACTAGAAGGACTGGTGTTAAGATTGTTAGCCCTATGGTTGGATAACCTAGGCTTACATCATGTTTTGATGATAACTACACATTGATTATGTTCTAATGTGTGCTTTGAGTGTAGTCTTAGTAGGTATATACATGCACACTCATGAAGACACATTTGAGAAGTTGGATAGATGGATTGAAGCCAAAGAAGCTTAAAGTTATAGTGGACATGCTATGGAAGCTTCATCAAGTACAATGTCGAAGAACAACAAAGAATGCATCGGCTAAGTTACTATCGATTATAATTGATCTTTACTATTATGTAACTAGTCTTAGTTTGATGCTTGGATTGATGACTATGACCTAAAAAGACCTTAGGACACCTTGTGCATTGCATGCGAGTTCATAACCTTTCACACAAGTGTGGTTCTTGAAAATGAGTGAACTTTGGAGCTCACTCAGATTTTCTCAAAAATATTTTGGTGCTAATATTTTCATATCTTGATAAAAATTTTCATTAGCTTTCCAACGCAAAAAACGGCACCTCAATCCGATTTTTCTAGAGAAAGTTATGCCCAAAATAGGAAAGGGGGTTCCGTGAGGCAGCTGATAGGCAGTAGGGTAATACAGTCGACTGTATTTGAATGCAGTCAACTGCAGGCAGTCGACTGCATTGGTCAAAATTCAGCTCCAACGGCTATTTTAGAGGGATTACAGTCGACTGCATTGGTAATACAGTCGACTGCAATGGCAGTTTTGCTTACTTTAAGCATCTAACGGCTATATTTCATTTGCTCTCTATATAAATGCTTTGGGGCTTCATCATACACAATGGAAACCACATTCTAAGCCTCCATTCATTAGAGAAACATCAAGGCTCATAGATTAAACTTCTCTCTCTTCATCTTCATGATTTTACATCATTAAAGAGAGCATCTTTGTGAGCAATTCTTTGATTGAGAGTGAGCATTCTTCAAGTCATCAATTCTCTCATCTCTCTATTGTACTAGAGCTTCATTTGTACTCATTTCCTTTCAAGAAGGTTTCTTTGTACATAATTGATCTTTGTAAAAGGATTGTGATCAAGGCTTGGGTTTGTCAAGTCTTGGGTGAGCTTTGTGGATTCAAGGCTTGTGCTTGGTGTGGGGATATCACCAAGTGTTGTAAGGGTTTTGATCTTGACCCGAAAGAAGATTGTTGCTAGTGAATTCTAGTGCTCTTGCAAGGGACTTCCTTGAAGAGGTGGATGTAGACTTGAGGGTAGTTTAAGCCGAACCATTTAAATCTCCTTGTCAAGTATCTCTAACTCAATCTCTTTACTTATTGCTCTTTAATTGTTTGAGATTGTTTAGTTAGCATCTTCATTGAATTATTACTTGGTTTGATTGAGATTTATGATTGTGCTTAGTTTAAATTCCCCATTAATTTTCAAAATACCCTATTCACCCCCTTCTAGGGTTTTTTTATTGGTTCCAAAGATGTTTAGGGCAACAAGAAGCCATGCAATTGATGGTTGAAGTACACGAAGGTACTGTGATGCTCATCAAGTAGATGTAAAGACGAGATAGCTTATTAGACGGCATAATCATTATTGGCCCACCATAATGGAAGATTGCATCAGATATGCAAAGGGGTGCCAAGCTTGCCAAAAGCAGAGCGATCCATCGAGCGCCTTGTATAGATTTGTAATTGATAGTAAAACCATGGTATTTACATGGGTGGGCTATGGATTTGATAGGCCAGGTACATCCCCACTCATTTAAGCAACATGGTTTTATCATTGTAATGAATGATTATTTTATCAAGTGGACAGAGCCAAGCCGATGAAGACAGTCATTCAAGATGATGTCATCGCGTTCATCAAATAAAAATATAATCCATTGATTTGGATTATCTCAAACTATTATGGCTGATAATGGTACTGTTTTTACCAGAGGGCAAATACTTGAGTTTGCTAAGGAATATAAATTCAAAATATTGAACTCCACTTCGTATTATGCATAAGCAAATGGTAGATTGCATCAGATATGCAAAGGGGTGCCAAGCTTGCCAAAAGCAGAGCGATCCATCGAGCGCCTTGTATAGATTTGTAATTGATAGTAAAACCATGGTATTTACATGGGTGGGCTATGGATTTGATAGGCCAGATACATCCCCACTCATATAAGCAACATGGTTTTATCATTGTAATGAATGATTATTTTATCAAGTGGACAGAGCCAAGCCGATGAAGACAGTCATTCAAGATGATGTCATCGCGTTCATCAAATAAAAATATAATCCATTGATTTGGATTATCTCAAACTATTATGGCTAATAATGGTACTGTTTTTACCAGAGGGCAAATACTTGAGTTTGCTAAGGAATATAAATTCAAAATATTGAACTCCACTTCGTATTATGCATAAGCAAATGGAAGATTGCATCAGATATGCAAAGGGGTGCCAAGCTTGCCAAAAGCAGAGCGATCCATCGAGCGCCTTGTATAGATTTGTAATTGATAGTAAAACCATGGTATTTACATGGGTGGGCTATGGATTTGATAGGCCAGATACATCCCCACTCATATAAGCAACATGGTTTTATCATTGTAATGAATGATTATTTTATCTAGTGGATAGAGCCAAGCCGATGAAGATAGTCATTCAAGATGATGTCATCGCGTTCATCAAATAAAAATATAATCCATTGATTTGGATTATCTCAAACTATTATGGCTGATAATGGTACTGTTTTTACCAGAGGGCAAATACTTGAGTTTGCTAAGGAATATAAATTCAAAATATTGAACTCCACTCCGTATTATGCATAAGCAAATGGAAGATTGCATCAGATATGCAAAGGGGTGCCAAGCTTGCCAAAAGCATAGACGATCCATCGAGCGCCATGTATAGATTTGCAATCGATAGTAAACCATAGTATTTACGTGGGTGGGCTACGGATTTGATAGGCCAGATACATCTTCACTCATCTAAGCAACATGATTTTATCATTATAGGGACTGATTATTTTATCAAGTGGACTGAGCCAAGCCAATGAAGACAGTCATTCAAGATGATGTCATCACGTTCATCAAAGAAAAACATAATCTAGCAATTTGGATTATCTCAAACTATTATGGCTGATAGAGATACTGTTTTTTTTTTTTACCGGGAGGCAAATAATTGAGTTCGCTAAGTAATATAAATTCAAAATATTGAACTACACTCTGTATTATGCATAAGCAAATGGTCAAGCCGAAGGTACAAACAAATAATAAAGCATATCATGGAGAAGGAAATCGAAGACACTCCTAGTGATGGCATCCATTGTTATCAAAGGTTTTATAGGCATTTCAAACTTCTCGGAAGTCTAGCACAGGAGTAACTCCGTACGCTTTGACATTTGGGCATGATCTTATGCTGCTGATGAAGATAACAGTCAAGTCATTTCATGTGGCTATGCTGAATAATCTTCCTGTGACAGAATACAATGAGGCCATGGCAATCGAGTTGGAAGATTTAGACGACCATCGATTGGACACTTTAGATAGATTGCATACTCAAAAGTTAGAAATAAGCAGGTCCTATAATAGAAGAGTTTTATCTAAATCATTTAAGGAAAATGATTTGGTTTGGAAGACCATTTTTCGAGTAGGATCTAAAGACCCAAAGTTTGGAAAATGGTCTCCAAATTAGGAAGGACCTTTTATAGTGCATAAAGTGTTAAAAGAGGGAGCATATTGGTTAAAATCCTTAGAGGGGCAATTGCATGCCAAACCCGTCAATGGCCGATATTTAAAAACAATTTTTTCCTTCTATGTGGGAAGGGGTCAAACCAATTGATAAAGAAAGTTTGCATTAGCTTGTCAAAGGCTAAATAACGGAATACAAAACCAGAAATGCTGTAACATTGAAATAGTGGTCGAGATAAGAACAAGATTCGGCTAAAAAATTGTTCTGATAAAACAACTGGGGAAATTGCCCTGATAAAAGAAGATGTAAAACAAGCCAGTTGCAAATAAGTTCAAACATCAAAAGCAGTCTGTATATCTTTCAATTATGATTCAGCCTTGGAAATAATTTGATCTGCAAAGGCAAGTTGAGAGTGAGCCCTTGTTCATTTTTTAAGTGGTTCCTCATGAGCTTTAGCCTAATCAACTGCTCCTTGATAGATTGCACCTTGTTGTTTGAGTAAATCTTGCTCTTTTTGCTTCAATCAGTCATCATGATCTCTAGTTCCTTCATCTCAGCCAGGACTTATTCAATGTCCTCTGAAATCTGCTGACTGGCTTGATGCTTCTCTTAGATCTTCATGTTTAAGGCATTGATGTCTTTATCCACCATTTGGGTACTTGATTTGATGTACATCCCTTGCTTCCAAGAAGAAGATACAAGCAGAATCTGTAACTTCAAAGTGGTGATTAATTCTACTTGTGCACTGTTCAGCATAGATGCATTGTCAACCAAGGTGTCTATCAAATCTTTCAGTTTTGATATTGCATCATCATTGGCCAATACATCCAAAAATTGATGACTGAGCAGACTTCTCAAAATGCTGCAGTTGCATCAATGCTTGTAGCACAAGATGACATCTCTGTGAAAGGCCAAGAATAGGTATTGATGGCTACTTGGAGTTGTTGAAATTTTTTATTGATGTCATCGGTTGCTAGGACAAACTTGCAATCAAACAATGCATTTGGTACGAGTACATGGTGGATTGGCTTATTCACCACAAAGGTGTTTCTTGTCTTTCCTGTTGATTGAGCAAGTATTGGTGAGTTTGGAGTGATTAACAAGGGAATTGGAACAACCAGCTCATTCATAGCAAAGATAGTAGTTGTTTGAGCAGTAGCTGAAGTAGCCATGGCTAGGCTTTTGATTGGACATACTGCTTGAGAGTGACTAACTCAAGCTCATGAGTGAACTTTGGGAATAGGAGTGATGATTAATGGGACATTCTCCGATTGGTTGGAATAATGATCATTGGAGTCCTCATCAGCTTGAATGTCCCAAGACTCATCCTTACCCTACATAAATTAAAAACGGGACGTGAACCATCGAAAATGGCGCCAACTAAAAGTGTTAAGTATCAACCCACCTATTAAGACGGTGGTGAAATCTGATGAGAAAAAATGACTGAAGGTCCCTCGTCGCCAAGGGGTTCTATATTGGTCGATGTATCAGTTGAGGCATCGTAGAACCATTATTGCTTGAAGAGATTACCTTTTCTTTGCTCGTGCTTTTCTGAGTCAAATCGATGGTAATACCACCCAAATCCTAAGGAGGTAAAAGGTATGACGAACAATTGATAAGTCAACTTGTGAAAAGAAGAAAAATACCTTTAAAGCCCTGGTCCTTGCACTGAAACGAGTTTTATGAGGTATGCTCTTCTTCCAAGTGGCTTTAGGTTTAGTCTTTGTCATGCCAGTTTGGATTGTCATTGGATCTTTATGCATATCAACTGGAACAACAACGGCTTCTTTAGTTGCTTTTGGCATTTCATTCGGATTGATAGCGGTCCTTACTTCAGTGGCTAGTTTTTTTAACTGGTCTAGCACTTTCATCAACTGAAAAGGCCGAATTCAATAGTCAATCTTTTTTCAGAAAACCATCATCAATGGAATATCATAAATCAATAGATGATTACTTACTTAATTTAGGAGTACTTGAGTATGATGGCACGCTAACAATAGCCAAAGATGTGTATGCAAGAAGAACCATGCTCAAGGGAACAGCCGATATTGGCTTCGTCAACTAAGGATCTGAAGAAGCTTCACCAAAGTCTTGACTTATTTGCTTTCTCTTCTCTTGAATTTCTTGTCGCTTCTGGATAAGAGGTACGTTGTCTTCTTTTTCTTCCTTTTCATCAACAACATCCTCAGAGTCTTCTTCTATCAGAGACTCTTGGGATGGATCATCTGTAGTTTCATCAGGTTCAGGCTCATTGGTTGAAGGCTCGACAGTTGGTCCTTTTTCCTTTCTTGGCCCTCACTTGTCGAGAAGGCTCCTTAGAAGGAGATTTTTCTTCTTTTCCTTGGCGTATGAGGATTGCTGGTTCCTTTGACTGTATTGATAAAGTCAAACTATGGTAAATGGCCAGCAATGATAGCATAAACAAATATTGAAAAGTTAGAATAAGATACCTGGTCAATTTGGATTATCTGGAGCAAGGTTGACTACACAATCGACATATTTGATGCCATCGTATAGTTTGGAAACCTTCCCTCGATACCATGCATCGAAGGGATGAACAAATTCAGCGGTTCAGATCACAAAGTTTGACATGACAAAGTTGTCCTTCGATCGATGTACATCCTTGTCTATCGCCCGAATATGGTTGGGAGTCACCATTTTGAGCCTTTCTTTTGCCTCTAAGAAATCGTTATCGATAAAGGAAGGGGTCGGGATCCTTTGAACCAATCCAAATTATTGGACTGAGATGGTGTATACTACTCATAGTGTATATCCCAAAAGGAGTGCTACTAATTTGGCCCCCCGCATGTAAAAAGAGTCCACGTAAGAAACTGGCCCACACTCTTTGCGTAAAGTCTTGCTATTCTATATACGTCCCTTCATCTATGTGAGTTAGAAGGCTCCTAAATCAGTCGGGGCCAAATTCTTAAGATAAGAATGGGTTTGAGCGTTTGATGTGAGTAAAGTCAAAAGAGAAACGGAAGTAAGATATGAAAGAATGAAGTCTTATCTCGTCTAAAGACAGGCGATGACCATAAATAAAGAAAGAACTAGTAGGCTAGACTGGAACTGAAGGTGCGAACTCTTGGAAATAGGTTTGCAGCCACAGTTAGACTAACCAGAAAAGGCCACCGATACTACAGATTTTTTTATTCACCATCGTGAACATAGACTATATAGACTACCTAGCAAAAGATGTGCAAATGCATACTCTCTACCATGAGCCAAGCTGATGGCTAAATTCATGTATTCACTAGTCAAAGATAGACTCGACACACAAAAAACATGGCGAGATAGTCACTTCTATAGGAAAGGAGCTAATTCTTTCAAATCGGGTGAGTATCTGCTTGTTTAGAATGCGATTTCTTGAAACATCGTTTAAAATTTTCAAAATACTTTGCAAAAAATTATAGGAGATCAAAGCATAAACTAGAAGGGTTATGATTGGTTAATGCATTGGCATGATTGCCAACTGGCAGACTCCCTGTTAAACACATACCTCAAATATGGTGAGAGCCATCATTTTGGTCCTCAACATAAAAGCATTAGTAATAATGGACTAGAAACAAAAGATGAGCTTAAAAGCCATCGATCCACCCTAGGAGGATTCTTAGACATGTGAAGGAGTTCGTAGACACCTTCTCGTCTCCATTGATCGGTATAAGAAGCCAAAAAACTTAAAAATGCCAATCAGCGTGAATAAGGCTAGGTCAAGACCGAATCAACAGCCTAGATTCATGCCAGCTTTTCCAATTTAGATAAGATGCACTTTGCAGTAGCTAATCTGATTCATCAGCCTAGTATCCCTCCAAATTAAGGTTCGCTCCTGAAAAAAGGATCCAAAATATGAGGACTGATGAATTTTGGACATTTCCTGGATGGGATCAGAATGTGTACATCAATTAGTTCAATGCGAGCCATAAGGCCACCAATACCCCATTGAGGGTTGGCTGGATAAGTAACTCCATCTCCTTCGTCGTCTTTCGAGATAGGTTTCTTCTTTTCCATGACTCCTGACAATTACAATAGAATAGCAGATAAAGGGTTTCAGGTTATCGAAGGAGCAAGAGTAAAGTCTTGAAGGTAAAACAAGTTACGTTTAAGTAGAATAAGCGGAAGAGTTAGGCTTAACCTTATCAGAACGGTTAAGTAATTGATGAAACTCCTAGAAGTTGAGTCAGATCAAGAATTAACTTGCATGACTACATACGTCGCACGAGTCAAGGGGGCCAATGTTGGCTACATAACTATGTTTACCATGACCAATAAAAGTGCAAACACGTGGAGTGCTAATGTAACAGCCCAAACCCTGAAGCTAGTTTTTGAAGGAAAAAGAAATCCTAGCTGATTATTTATTAGACCTTTAGTGACGATTTGGTAAGAAATATTTCTGTCAACTTTAGCTGATGATTTTTTTGGTAAGTTATGATATTTTTCTCTTGCATTACAGTGATTGGGTGTGTATACTATGAGTAATATATGAGTGTGTTTGTGTGTGAGGTTGCAACGGAATGGGTACGAGTCTTTAGTGTATTATGTGTGAATAACTTGATGTGTGATTTGTGTGAACTGCATGAAGATCCTGGATGGTGATGATCACAATAGAACAGCCATGGGGCTTGTTGGAAGCGTAACGGGTTCACGAATTATAACTCGAACAACGATATATATATATATATATCGACACAAAGTTCTAATACAGAAAACACACTTGAACAAAATATATTTATCTCAAGACTTGGTGTTTCAACACTTTTCTCTATTTTCTCAAGCTATTGCTTCTCTCTCTCTCTCTCTCTCTCTCTCTCTCTCTCTCTCACACACACACACACACACACACACACACACATATATATATATATATATATATATATATATATATATATATATATATATGGAGTCGATCCTGTCTACTGGTGAAGAAATAATAATTTCTCCACCACATATCTGGCTGTCCCCGTGTACCCATGGATGACCCAGATTTTACTTTTTTTTCTTCAAAAAGTGTTAACCGCCATTCTTATAAGCAGTTAGGGCAAAGGTTAAAAAGGCCCTTCCGACTTCAAAATTTGCTAACCTCTACAAAGAGTAGAGGTCACTGGCCCACCAACAATTACCTGATCGCTACTCTCTGTAGAGGTTAATGGCCCACCAGCTTGTGCTGACCTCTACAAAGATTAGAGGTCACTACTGGTCCAGCAAACCAGCTCACTGGCCCACGTAACCGCCACAAAGAGTAGCGGTCACCGTGGGGCCTTAACCGCTACTCTTTGTAGCGGTTACATGGGTTTTTCTTCCTTTCTCTCTCTATCTCCTTTTCACTCTCTCTCTACATGGGTTCTCTCTCTCTCTCTCTCTCTCTCTCTCTCTCATCCTCATCCTTATCTCCATCCCCCAATTCATTCCTCCATAATCTGCACCATAACACAAACTCAAATCTTACGCTAGAAGATTGGTGGAGAGTAGTTAGAAGATTGATGAATATTTTTTTTAAATAGTCAACTTTGAAGCAAGTAAGTATTTCGAATTTTCTTCTATAAATCCATGTTGATTTCATGAATTCTAACTTCTTTAACTTTCAATTGACGTTGATTTTAGGTTTGAATTGTATTCTTATCATAAACTAAAATTAGGAAAAAAAATATTTTAGAAATTGAAATTAGGGATTGAATTAGTGGCTTTTAGGTTTTGAAATTAGAGTTTTGCTTGATATTTGAAATTATGGTTTTTTTAGGTTTTCAAAATTGAGAGTTTTTTAGGGGTCCAAATTAGGACATTTTTAGGGATTCAAAATTAGTATGGCAAAAAGCTTATAGTTGAAGGACCACCTGGGTTGTTATTTCTAAATATTAATATGATTACAAAGGTAAATTACTTGCATCTAGAAAAGTTTGTATCAAGAGTCATTTTTCCGACGACACAAAATTGCTGATTATTAGGACTTCCGTACTTGAAACAATTACAATACACCAATTGGTTAGCTTTTGGGATTGTGACTAAATTAGTGGTCAACATAAAATCTAAATTTGGAGGAACACCAAGACCATATCGGACTCTCCAAGTTATCGTTAAAATAGTACAAGGACAAGATTTTTTATTTCTTTTTTACTACTAAGACTTAAAGGATGGAGTCATGAGTACCTTGTATTGCTTAAATCAAAGCTATCTTTGCCATCTAACAATGATTTTAGCATGGGACAAGTCTCTTTTTTCAAAAACCAAGTGCTCACAAGTAAACTGTAGCATGAAAAATTTGTACCGTAACAAAAAGCGTTATAAATTTATATTGACCTCCATAGGATTTTAAAAGAAGAAAACAAAAAGCGGACGAAGTGGTATGTGATGACGTGTAGCCAAAGAATTTAATCTGTCCAGCCGCCATCGAATTTATAGAGCTAGTTAAAACGATTGAGAAGGAAATTATGAAATCACCAATCAAGCTAATATATAGTATGTGCAACCCTATTTCAAATTTCGGGACTAATCTGTACGATAAAAAGGTGTTAGAATACCTTGCGGTATCCTAAGTAGGTCTCTACGTATTTTATCTTGATTTGATGGTTTTGTTAAATAAAAACAAGAACAAACACTGTTTATGACATTATTTGGTTCGAAAATCAACATCTAAAGCTAGCAGCAGCGTAGGTATCTGGTCAGATCAATCAGGATCAAAACCTTATAATTTTGACCTTATAGGAGGCGATCTAAATCTTGTCCAATGATTTTATGAAAACATATCGACTGTAAAACAACTTTATTATCAAAACATATTTATTGCAGGTTGGGATCTGAGTACTAGAATGACAATCTGACGTAATATCCAAATATCAAGATTGGATCGCAAACAATATAATTAACAGTAAAGATAGAAATAGTGGAATATTTACTATTGTTAGTATTGAGGACAAAGACATACCAAAAAGAAAAACTAATATCCCGAAAGAGAAATACATCAAATTCACCTACTTTGCCAGCTGCAGTGATGATCTTTATTGTGGTCACACGGCAAATGAAATGACAAACTGATTTAGCGATGATGCTGCATTTTTACATGAAATAAATTATTTATTGTATATGTACAAGTGTTATGAATCCTTTACTTCTGCAGCATGTTTTTCGTTATCCTTATTTATTCGACTAAAAAACAAACTCAATTTCGGCAGACTAATGGCACACAGCCCAAGGAAAAGGCATAACTGTAGCCACACCAAAGGAGAAAATCATAGCACCACTAAACTTATGCTAATGCCAAAACTGTTCCGAGGTTTCTTACTGCTGCATCCGAATTGCAATACATAGTCCATAGAAACCATTGCGTGGGTTCGGTGATGCCCACAAAGAAATAAAACCCAAAACTTAATTCACAAACCACTAACTGTAACAGATCCAACATCTACTTTAAGGCAAAACAGCAAACCCTGATGCTACTAAAAGAACAAAAACTCCCAGGACACCTGCAGTCGACAGAAATATATGCAATTGACCAACTTCTTAAGCACTAAATACAAAATAAACACCAATGACATTTATTATAGAACTACAAAGACTTCTTACAACCCCATATGTTTAAGCTTCAAACCCCTACAATAACATCCCAATTAGCTCATGGATTCTACGACAGCCCCTCCCCACCCCAAATTTCAATCTAATGAGTATGTAGAGGGATTCTAGTCTCCACTTTTCTTCTTTTTTTGTATGCGTGTGGTGTTGAAGAGGCTGGGGGAAGGGGGTGGAGATTTGTTCTTTGACTTCTTCCTTTTACTTTATCTCTTGTTCGACATTCGTATGTAGCCGACGAGGCAGTTCATATATCTCCTGATTAGCTTAAAGTCTTATTTGTTCGCGTGATCTACAGCAAAAAAAGGAAAATTTTCTAACTTGTGCAGCAATATGACCTTAAAATAAGCAAAATTTTCAGCTGACTATCAAAATGACAAGAAACTTCGACATGCCTGCAGTTGTTAATATGTCACTGATGAGTACTGTTAATAAATTAGGTCAGTGGACCCATTATCCGCCCACTAACAGATAATGTATATTTGTTAGTTTGGATAAATACAGTTATTTAGAGAATATTTATCTCTTAAGTGTTTGAGATAAATACAATCTTTATCTCCTAAGAGTTGGAGGTAAAGTCAGTCTCTAATTGTATCTCTATATAAAGGCTAGAGATATCCCAATAAATTACAAGTCAATAGTAATAACCCTCTCTCTATAGCACTCTCTCTAGAGCAATCACCAAGTTCTAGGATTTGGTTCGTGGACGAAGAACTCGACTCTAGTAGCCGTTTTCGTACCTGCAAAAAAGATCAAGCGTGTTGGAGGCTCGTAACAACAAGGATCCTACGTCGGAATATTCGGAGATTTCATACGGTATGTTTCTGAACCCACTACGTGTTACGTGGTAGTGCAATAATTGTTGTAATCGTTTCAACATTGGTATCAGAGCATGATTACTTGTTGATTCGCCTTTAACATGCTAGATTAAATTATGTGCATGTTGCGATTTTTTCCGGATACATGAACGAGACCCATTACAAAAATTTGAAATTTTTTGAGCATGTTTGTCTGAAAAATAATTATATGATTTTGTTCTCCTATGGTTGAGGATGAACTCTGTAAAATTTCGTGATTTTTGGATGCATAGTTTATGAGAAATCACGATTTTATTTTTCAAGAAAATTGTGATTTTTTCGAGTTTTGGGACTCAAATTCGGAGCATGATATTCATTTTTTATCATGATCGTTTGGTACATAATTAATCTATGTTGCATAAGCTTTCCAACGATATATCGTACGCATTATTTGGCTTAAAAACGAGAGAGATATGGCATTTGAAAGTTGGCATCGTGGCATGGCGGCGGCTGAAAAATTAGGGTTTTCTAAATAAAGAAGACGAACATGCGCTGAGGACGCGCTCCACGTGCGAAGCCAGTTACCAACGCGCCGCACGCGCCCCACGCGCCAAGACAGGAGCCCACGCGTGTTCATGCGCTCACACGCGCGGCAAGGCTGCAGACACGCGCCACGCGCCATGCGTACGTGCCACGAGCGCGTGTGTTACACATGCCAAGAGAAGAGGGGCAGAGGCTGCCCCACGCGCACGGCGGCGCGTGGAGGCGCGTGAGGCTGTTTCCGGCAGGTTCTGACCTCACCGCCGGCGCGTGGAGTCTTGTTTGGGCTTCTGAATTTTTTATATGGTGTTAAATTTACCTTTATATCATTTGTGTGTATTCTGTTTAATTTTTAAATGACTTTTTCTACTGAAATTAGCTTTAAAAATTTGTTTTATACACACAGAATTTTTCTTTAATTGCAGAGGATATATTAGGGATAAATTTACTGTTTGCCAATTTTTTAGGATTTATCTCTCAGTTTTTGGTCATTTGTGAGTATTTTTGTGGTTCCCAAAAAAAAATACGAATAATGTATAAATATTATTTTTTGCACTTTGTGAGCAGAAATAAATATTTTGGAGAGCTATATGACATAAATAAATTATGTTTTACTTATTTGCCTTGATTTGCATTATGGTTTAAATATATATATTTTTTTGTTAAAATATATTTGTTGGGCATTTTGGTAAGCCCACACTTTAAACCCAATTTCAAGGCATTCACGCCCGTTTTCCTTGGAAGGAGAATGTGACCTATTCATCCATTTAAATTACCCTTTAACTTGTTATTTGAGCATGCTAGTTTTAGGTTAAATGGATGGATACTAGATTGGCATTCTAAAGAAACTTATGTTTATGTGTTTATTCTTGCTTTAAGAAAATTCTTTTGAGAATAATGTGCTGTGCGGCATCTCCATTTGTTTTATTGAAGTAGTTTGTAATAGGATTCTCAAAGATGTTGTATTCTACTATTTTCCTGTATATTTCCAGAAAGCCTTGTACGAGGATGTAATTTCGCACGCACATTATTCAAGTCAGAATTTTCTTAGCATAAGTTATTAGAATGCCAATGGGGCTCAATGGAGTCCTTGCACACTTTATTGCATGGTGCAATTTTATATTGTTCTAAATTATCATGTGGATGATTTATTATATTGTGGCTTATATAATGATGAAATTTATTGCGAAAAATTACTTGAAAAATATTTTTCCCAACTCACATACATGGGAGATGATTACGAGCTTAGCAAATTTTCGATTTCATGATGTGAGGAAGGATTATGTTTTTCATTTGAATTTTTTGAAATAAATAGAAGGATGTATAATTAATGTCTTTTCCTTGCGCAATCTAATGTAGTGAATATAATGGCCACCAAGAATGTCATAGCTGATCTCGTTAAGGGTGAGAAACTTAACGGAGATAATTATGACGTTTGGCACAAAAAGATGAAATTCATGCTGAACGAACAAGAGCTCGAGGAGCACTTGACCAAGGAGATGGTCGCGCCAACTGAGGCGCAACCCCTAAGAGACCACACTGCCTACCAGAAATGGAATCAGAAAGATCGTAGTGCGCGCTACACCTTGTTGAGCAGCTTGCAAAATGATCTAATCGGGCAGTATGATGAACTTCCAACTTGCAAAGCTTTATGGGAGCAGCTCAAGTTCTCTTTTGGTGGAACCTCAACTACGCGGCTTCGTAGCCTTGTGATTAAGTTTGAGGAGTACACAAAAGACCCTAAACATACCATGAGTGAACATCTAAGGATGATGTCCAATATGATTGGTAAGCTGAGGGATGCTGGCCATGCGCTCACAGATGAGCAGCAAGTCAGAGCTGTCATAAGGTCCCTTCCTGCCTCATGGGCCAATATGAAACAGATATTGACCCACAGTGAAAACATCAAGAACTTTTCTGATGTTTCACAGCATGTCATCCTTGAGGACGAGACTCGAGATGCTGACAAGACCCTTGCTTATGTCGCCCAAGGGGGATCGCGCAATGCAAATGGCAAGCGCGAAAGACAAAGTAAGAAAGGTAAGAAAGGCGAGGCTAGCACTTCTGCGCCAAAGGAAGGAAAAATGAAGAAACGCAAGAGAGGAAAACGTGGTGGGAAAAAGGATCTGTCTAAAGTTAAATGCTTCAACTGTCAACAGAAAGGACACTTCGCTCGTGATTGCACTGAGCCGAAGAAGGTACTTTCAGAATCTCTCTCTCAGTTATATGTTTCCTCACATGTGATGGTTGCTCATTCCCAACCTGTGTGGTTTGTGGATACAGGTGCAACAAAACATGTAGCACGTGATCGAGAGGGGTTCGTAGATTATCACCGGATTCCAGCGGGTAACAAACATATCTTCATGGGAAACAATAGCTCCGAAGAGGTGCTAGGGGTTGGTTCTTACCAGCTCAAGTTGCGCACTGGGCGCACATTGATTCTTGAGGATGTGCGATATGCACCCACTGTTCGGCTTAATCTACTTTCAGTTACTGCTTTATTAGACAATGGTTTTTCCTTTATTTTTAAGGGTAATAAGTTGGACATCTTTTTGGATGATGTTTTGTTCGGACATGGTTTTCGCATGGATAGTCTTTTTCAATTGGATTTAAATGATTCTCAGTCCTCTTATTCTTATGTTGTGAATGATAATATTGTGAATGATTCTACCACCTGGCATGCAAGACTGGGCCACATAGGCCAAGATAGAATGACTCGTTTGGCTAGAGAAGGCCTTTTGGGCCCACTCGCAAGAGTCAATCTACAAACTTGTGAGGCTTGTTTGGCCGGTAAAGCATGCAGGAAGCCTTTTGGAAAGGCTGTGAGAGCAACTCAACCACTTGAGCTAGTTCACTCTGACATATGCGGACCTATGAGTGTAAAGGCACGCCATGGCGCCTCTTATTTCCTTACACTGATAGACGATTATACGCGATATGGTTATGTGTATCTGATATCTCACCGCTATGAAGCTTTGGACTGTTTCAAACGCTTTGTAGCTGAGGTTGAGAATCAGAAAGAGAAGAATTTAAAAACTCTTCGCACTGACCGAGGACGCGAATATTTGTCAGATCACTTCAAGAAGTTTTGTGAGGAAAAAGGGATACGCAGGCAACTTACTATTCCTAATACTCCACAACAAAATGGCGTTGCGGAAAGAAGGAATAGAACATTATTAGACATGGTTAGGTCTATGATGGCGCAAGCAAACCTCCCAATATCTTTTTGGGGGGATGTTCTTTTGACTGCAGCCTATATACTTAATCGAGTGCCTTCACAATCAGTCAAGTCCACCCATATGAGCTTTGGAATGGCCAAAAGCCAAATTTGGATAACTTGCGCCCATGGGGCTCAGCAGGTTATGTTCACAGTACTTCTCATAAGTATGGGAAACTAGGGCCTAGAGCTAAAAAGAGTATCTTCTTGAGGTATTCTGAAAACTCTAAAGGCTATGTGATGTATGGTGAACATCCAAATGGTGGAAAGACTGAAATAGAGTCTCGTGATGTCGATTTCATAGAGAATGATTTTCCTAGCATTGGAGACGCAAGTAAGAATCTTGACCTCTATGAGTTAGGGGAAGTTGAAGCCACTTTACCATCTCCAAGCGAAGGTGGGGGATTAGTTCCTCATCCTGTTGTCGCTGAAGATAGTATAAGTGATCTTCAACCCAGTGGGAGCATCCTAGACAGTGGGAGCACACCATCAGGACCATCAGGTCAACAAGATTCTCAACTGCGTAGAGGTGCACGAGGAAGAGTTCCACGTCATCGTTTTGAGATTGACGGTGAAATTCTTATGTGCACTCCAACTGATGAAGACGAGCCCACTTCTATGGAAGAAGCCTTATCTTCACCTGCTAGTAATGAGTGGATGGCTGCAATGAAAGATGAGTTGAGCTCAATGGAGAAGAATCAGGTCTGGGAGTTGGTTGACCTTCCGCCAGGGTGCAAGACTGTTGGAAACAAGTGGGTTTTAAAAGTCAAGCGCAAGGCAGACGGGTCAATTGACAAGTATAAGGCACGTCTTGTGGCGAAAGGCTATACCCAACTGCGGGGTGTGGACTATGAAGACACTTTCTCCCCAGTGGTGAGATTTGCTTCAATTCGCCTGATCCTAGCTATTGTCGCCCAGCAGGATTTAGAACTTTTTCATATGGATGTTAAGACTGTGTTTCTCAATGGAGAACTAGACGAAGAGATTTATATGGCTCAACCTGAGGGTTTTGAAGTCAAGGGACATGAGCGCAAAGTTTGCCGGCTCAAACGTTCTATATATGGTCTCAAACAATCGTCTAGGCAGTGGTACTTTAGGTTTCATCATGCCATTACCTCTATAGGTTTTGAAATGATTGAACAAGACCATTGCGTTTACGTAAAACGATCCAAGAAAAATATTCTGATCCTTTCTTTGTATGTGGATGACATTCTTTTAGCTGGGAATGACATGAGTTCCATTGTCGCCACTAAGCAGTGGTTGTCCTCAACTTTTGAGATGAAGGACATGGGAGAAGCTAATTATGTGCTCGGGGTTAAAATCATACGTGATCGTCCAAAGAGACTTCTCGGTTTGTCTCAAGAGACATATATCAAGAAGGTCATTGAACGATTCGGTATGCATAACTCAAAACCCATAGACACTCCAATGGACAAGGCGTGTACTTTAACAACAGACCAATGCCCAAAGAATGATGAGGAAAAGAATCGGATGTCCAAAGTGCCTTACGCGGCTGCAGTTAGGAGTCTGATGTACGCTATGTTGTGTACGCGTCCAGACATCTGCTTTGCCGTTGGAATGGTGAGTCGTTATCAGAGTAATCCTGGACCCGCTCATTGGAATGCGGTGAAGAGGATTCTTCGATACTTACGTGGAACCGCTGATCTCGTCCTGTGCTATCATGGTGGAGACTTGAGATTGAGAGGATACAGCGATGCTGATTGGGGCGGTGATAGAGATGAGCGCAGATCCACTTCAGGTTATGCATTCATACTAGGAGGTGGAGCTATCTCTTGGTGCAGCAAGAAACAGACTTGCATCGCCCTATCCACGATGGAGTCGGAGTATGTTGCTTGTTCAGCAGCAGTCCAGGAAGCTGTTTGGTTGAGGTCATTCTTACAGGCTCTAGGGGTTACAGCTCATGCAGACGAGTCTGTCACTGTTCACTGTGACAATACAGCTGCCCTAGATTTTGTAAAGGACCCCAAATATCATGGGAAGGCCAAACACATAGGCCTTCGTTATCACTTCATTAGAACTTTAGTTGCGCAAGGAGAGGTGACCATGAAGCATATACCTACTGGCAGAATGGTGGCTGATCCTTTGACCAAGCCTATTGCTAGAGATGTTTTCCTTTCTCACATTAGGAGTATGGGACTACGTAGGTTTTGATATGTTTATGGCATCTTATGTACTTGACATTATTTATTACATTAAATTTTCGTTCCTTGATTTGAGTTTATTATGGAATGAATGAATAATCTTTGTGATTACATATACATCCTTATTGAGAGTGTCACCAGGCTCGAATTGACCCACTCACACGGGTAATTCACCTTGGCGCTAAGATAGCGAGCAAGATGAGACATAATTGTCTTAAGCGCCAAGTGGGCGAATAAGATGATACAGCTTATAAAGCAAACATGTCGCCTTAGTTGGAGCTAAGATGAGACCTAAAAAATGTAGGTCGATCATAGAGTATCTCCACAACTCTATGTAGCCTGTTTACAGCCGAATGTGAGATTTCAGGCAGGCACTATGAGAGTGACTGGGCTGAAAAACTCAGGTTAGGCGCTTGTACAGCGACTAGACTTAGATTCGTATGGCGTATTTTATTATACATTTATGTGACACGCCCTTGCGGGTTACGCCATAGCATGCAAATCATACTGCATGTGCTAAATGCAGACCGACAGTGGGAGTGACGAATGAATCCCTGCTTCGTCACTGTGTGAGCCACTTGGATCGAAATTTTTGATCCTATATGGTACCCTTTTCACCTTAGACTATGTCATGAAGAGGATACTCAATGTCGCTACTTTAGCATGTACCCTTGGATCATGGATGATGCGGTCTCGCGGGGCATGTCTAGGAAAGCGGTTGGGTCTAATTGGAATGACATGAGGGCTTTGGGAAGAAAGTTCAATATTACATCATGTTGTGTGATTCATAGCCCGGGCGACTTTGTCGATTTTCGTTTCGATATGAGTCATGAATACATAACATATGAGAGGTTTAACACTGCTCACTATGAGGGATTTGAGAGTGTTTAATCTGGTGTAGTTGAACTATCTGGGGTACATACGAGATTTTTTGGAGTGATGTATTGTGTTAGTTTGGTGATAACTTAATACAATACTCCTCAACTGGACATCCTTTCTCGTAGGTCGCACGTTCCATTTCCTGTATGAGGAGATGAGTGGACGAGAGATAAAGAGGGACTGTACGATTTATTTGCCCTGTGTGTGGGCGAGTGGGAGCTGTTAATAAATTGGGTCAGTGGACCCATTATCCGCCCACTAACAGATAATGTGTATTTGTTAGTTTGGATAAATACAGTTATTTAGAGAATATTTATCTCTTAAGTGTTTGAGATAAATACAATCTTTATCTCCTAAGAGTTGGAGGTAAAGTCAGTCTCTAATTGTATCTCTATATAAAGGCTAGAGATATCCCAATAAATTACAAGTCAATAGTAATAACCCTCTCTCTATAGCACTCTCTCTAGAGCAATCACCAAGCTCTAGGATTTGGTTCGTGGACGAAGAACTCGACTCTAGTAGCCGTTTTCGTACCTGCAAAAAAGATCAAGCGTGTTGGAGGCTCGTAACAACAAGGATCTTACGTCGGAATATTTGGAGACTTTATACGGTATGTTTCTAAACCCACTACGTGTTACGTGGTAGCGCAATAATTGTTGTAATCGTTTCAACAAGTACTATAGGTCTTAGTTGCAGGAAACTTCTAATAAGGTAACGTTTCTCTCTCGGAAACTCGCTTTTGCGATCCCAAGTTAGGAGCTCCATGTGATCTCGTCCCAAGCTAATATGAGAACTCAATAGTGTTAGCTGGATAGAGATGCATGGAACAAGTGAGAGAATACCTGAAAATCAAGCCATTTTCAACTCAATTTCTTATTTCTCTCCTCCTTCAAGTCCTTAAAGCCTCATTGTCTGTTATTGCTGGTTATGTAAACTATACTAAACAAATGATAATACTCTTTACTCATTTATTTATTCAAGCCGCTCCCAACCTCAGATTCTTCTTGGTGCTTACGCTCCCCCGCCCTCGCTTTGTGCAACTAAGCTATAGGTGCAAATGCAAACTCTTGTGCATTTCAAAGCCATATAGCATCGTATACCTAGAAAGTCTTATCTCCCCCCTTTCAGTACTCGTATGGCTTAACTTAATGACCTCTACCACTGGATTCATTAGCTGCAACTTCTGATTCATCATGAACATCAATGATGCCTTGTGATCCTTGCCAAGAAGGAGCTTAGGATTTTCTGCTAGTGAATTGACAGACATGCCAACTTCTCCATTGATACCCTCTCTTTCAACTCTTTCTTCAGCACCATACCCCATTACAT
Organism: Escallonia herrerae; assembly: GCA_033070095.1. Taxonomy (NCBI): domain Eukaryota; kingdom Viridiplantae; phylum Streptophyta; class Magnoliopsida; order Escalloniales; family Escalloniaceae; genus Escallonia; species Escallonia herrerae. The sequence continues at coordinate 107,108 of JAVXUP010001041.1, read as the reverse complement.
CACCATCTTTACCTGAAACATTCCCCACACTAGTTAAGTTTGTAAAGTTTAAACACTGAGTTGCTAACTAAGAAATACAAACCCTTGGCTGAAGAAACAAATCTTTCAACTTGTGATTTTCCCTTTCTGATAGGTCTGGCATGTGGCCTCTTTGCACTTCTCTTCCTTCTGCTAACTATAGGTGCTTTATTTTCCAGTAAACCAACTTTTTGTTGCGTAGTCTCCTGCACAAGTTCAAAAAAAGAAGCAACAAATAAATTAGACCACCTTTATTTGACAGCGGATGCTATACATGAAGAACTATCTCATTCAGACAAGTACTTCACAAATACAAACACTGCCATATAAAGAAGGAATATATGGTAAGGAAAAAACTAAATGTATGAGCAAGAGCAAAAGCCATACATTCCTTAGGTGTGTGCATGAGTTATCTCATGTACAAGGTTCGGCAGGCAAGCTGCATAGTTGGCCCCGATCTTTGAATCTTTGGTATGAAGTCTATGCTAGATGAATTATGACACTGACTTTGACAGATGAAGTCTATGCATAGTCTTGACATTTTGCTGATACCTTAATGTCAGAGGGAAAATGCAGATGTACAACCCATCATCTACTTTCAAAATTTGATTCCTTACTCCCTCCTTTTTACTAAGGTTGAAATGTTTGTATGCACTTTTGGCCCCCCCTGAATATCAGATTCTGGATCCGCTGTAAATATTCAGATGCAAAATATGTCTTACAGCATAGTATGGTCAAACATAAAGTCCAGGACATAAAAAGCATACAATAACTGGGGTTCCAGAAGCCAATGGGGGGTTGACAATAAACCATAATTCGGAACATGAAATCTGACTCACAACTTCCCTTCCCAGAGGGCTTTTAGTTCTCTTAGAGAGCTGATCACCCATCATCGCTCTTCTTGACCAAGCAGTTCCCATATCTCCAGTAGCGTGAGTGGCAAATGCTGCAAAACCAGAAAGTTTTGATCTAGCTGATGCAGGTGTTGGTGTAACAGGCAATGTGGCCTGAGCTGCATTTCCTTCACTCAACTTTTTCAAAGCTCGTCTAGAATCACTATCAGAGGCTTCCTGCCTCAATTTCTTCAAAGTTGAGGTCACACGATGGGAAGGTGGTTTCTCATTGCACGGAGTTGATTGCTCAATCTCATTCAGGTCAGGTGTTAAGAAAGCTGGTGTTATCAACGAAATGGCCATACCTGTATGTTCCTGACTATCCGACAACGGGACTTCAATTTCCTAAAAAAAAAAATCACATGCACAACGAGAACAGGATTTATTCACTGTTAGTACTTTCTCCACTCTTAAGGGAGCAACTAGGCTGGTCCAAATACATTACCCTTCTTTTGGAGCAGTAATAAGATAAATCTTTACAACTAACTTGATTGTACAGTACACAAAACAATTAGGAACGTATTTTTACAGAGTACAGACACCCTCCGTCCCCCTCTTCCCGGCACATGTATGTCACAAAGAAAACTAGAAGGAAAACTACTTCAGGTTGCACCATGCAGTTCTGGAACTTTAGCAAGATGTCCAATATTAAACTACTCATCATAAGACATGCATATACAGAAAGACCATTTGGAATTTGCTAAGAAAAAACTTTAAAGTTAGACACAAACAATACACAATTAAAAATAAGTCAAGTCACTTTCACTTTTGAATGCATATCCTCTGGGATCATGGGATGGAATTTTTACGTTCTCGGTGCCCATCAGGTCTGAAAATTATGTAGAATCATCGCTCACATATTTCTTAACCAGCTATTATGAGATTGATTAGAATAGCAAGCCAATAAATTGCAACATTATTCATTTCATCTAAACATGGCTAAAACTGGACCAAAAAAATGCTTGCCTTGGTGTGATATTGATCATTGCCAACCCAAGTAGTTGTTTGCCTAAGCATTAAATGTGGCATTCATCTAGATGGCACTTGGTAGAACTCCACTAACTACGTCACTAAGACAAAATACTCTAAAGGATAACCCATAAAAAGATTATCTAACCCAGGCATAGTATCCAACAAGTTTTACCAGAATATGTCAACCACAGGAAATACAGTCAAATTCGACCAACATGCCTGTCAAAAGCATTAGAAACTGAACTGACTATGGCGGGCGATCTATCACGTCAGAATAATGCAACATGTTAAACTGTTTTATGTTGGGTTCTTTTACTCTTCATTCGCGTGGCTCTTGAAGAGCAGGTGTTCCCCTTTCCTCATCCCTCCTAGGCAGTTTATTTTAAGACGAAGTATCCATGAGGTTATGCTTCCCACATCCAGTAATAAAAAATGTGGATACTTTTTGTCACAGTTTGAGAAGATGCATTTCATGCACAAGGGAGGGAATGGCAAAGTCATCCTATCAACTTATACCAGAAGTGTCATTTTTCCATACGCTACATCCACAGACAGCGGGAAAATAAGGGGCAGATCTGTCGAAGCGTGGGAAAGAAGGAAGGAATGGCACCATTTGAGGCCAGAAAGACCAATATGACTGTACAAAAGTAAAAGAATAAGTACGTAAAACTCATACCCCGGAACCAATAACCCATTTTCCATCAATCCAGTCCATGTGAAGCCGTAGTTCTGCGTGACTGAGTTCTTTCTCCATCTTTGTATGTTTGATAAGGACGATATACCTCCTATCTTCAAGAATTTTGACAATATTTCCGCTCCACCAACCAAAATCATAGAATGCATCTACTTTTTCCAGCAAAACAAATTCTTTATCCTCTAACCGAGGGGGGCAAGGGCGTATATGGTGAGAATCTACTGTTGTTTCAGTTTCATCACCAGTTCCTAAGTTCTGATATTCCACCAAGAACGTATTCTTTCCAGTTTCTCTCAGGACAGTTGCAAGGTGCCACGTGTCACGAGAATGTTGACCATCAAAAGACACTTCTACCGCTGTTCCTGTGCTAAACAACACTCCGATCTTTCCCTTTCAAGAATCAGAAAAAGGAAACAAAAAAACAAGTTTTAGGGATGACGTTAGAAACATGACTATGAAACATAAGGGAAGGGATCATCATTGTACATGAAATTAGACAATAAGGTGAATGCAAGCACATTCCAATATAAACATAACATTAGTTGCATAATGCCTGGGGCCGTACTCTTGATAACACTTAGAATGCCACAGAAAGCTCGTGGTGTAGAAGATATTATTGCTTCGAAGGTATGCTTCAGGTTCTATTTCACTTCAAAGCATTATATTGCCTTCGAAGAGCAACCTGCCAACTTGCATATTAACATGCTAATTGAAACTCATCTATTCTAATATCAAAATCGAAAAAGGCACATGATTCGGTTTTCAAGCCTTAGAGATGTCACTACCTAAAGAAACTTTCATAGTATTTGAGATTGTAAAAGATGATAAAAATGCCTTTTCCAAAAAGAGGTAAGTAAGTGTCAAACTTGTTTGGTACCATTTCGAAGTATAAAAGAAAATAATCAAATAGGATACAACATATCATATCTTTAATTCAATTTATTTACGAAAAGCACAAAAAAATGGCGCTGTGCGATATACACCAACCAAAATTAACTATGAACGCTAGAAAAAGCTTATCGGTTAAAACGTCTTTAGCCTAGAGTATGTGAATCAAAAGCTTTACTATTAAATCTAGACAACTCCATGCCGTCAAATGCTCTCATGGTTTCAGACATAAGCACCAAATCAAGCAAACAGGAATAAAGTCTCAAATTTTTTACCTTCTTCTCCTCCTTTTATACAAAGAACAAACACCTCAAAGTGTCCACTTTACGAGGCTTCGCCCAAAGAATTCTGAGCAAGCAAATTAGCCAATTCACCATCCCGCTTACACACGTAATGCCAATTAAAATAAGTCTTCTTCCTTCTTCTCAAATCGTCCCACATCAATGTTGTATTTCTAGCACTTGCCAAGCAAAAAAGCAAACTTCAAGTGGAGCCAAAGCTGGCAATGGCCTTTCAGTGGAAAGAGGAAGCCTGATTATTGGGAAGAAGAGAGCATGATGACTTTATAGAAAAGCCTCTCTTCGAGTTGCCTTACCAAGTCACCTTATCCTTTGACCCTGCTCCACATGAACAGAGTAAAGCAATGCCCACAAAACATCTCCAATATTGGAAAAGCCTTTGATACATTGGACAGAAATAGAGCCACTGATTAGACTAAGACACCAAAGCGTCCTTCCTATGAGCAATAGTGAAAAAAGTAGGAAATGATAAACAAAGGGCTCACCAAGCATCTAACCAAAACCAATTCATCATACCATCGGTCACAGAAAGGATCTAAAGTTCCACAAATTCCGAATACCCATTTCAGACTCTTCTAAAACCTATGAGAGAGAAAGGGAGCCCGAAAATCTGAACCCTCCCGAAATTTTCCAACAGTAATAAGTTTCAGAAGAACAGATAGCGCCAAAGGCATTTCCAAGCAGATCCAAGTTGAAAGTTCTCAAGCTCAAGTAATTGTACGAATATCAATATTAGTCCCAAAAGTTGTTTTGCAAATAGACGTGACTCAACATAGTATTGTTTGAAGTTTGCCATTCACAATTATTTTAGACTGCCACTGCCACATCATTTTAGAATCAACTTTTAGATCTATGTTGGGACCTTAATCATTACTCAATCTTAGTCTCTCACCTACCCCTGCCCTGATGCATACATGAGCCTGATACCAAAAATGGTAGTCCTCGAAGATCCCACCCACAGGAAATCACGTTCCAATCTTTTGAGCCTCACCCCAACAAAAGCAGCAATCGCAAAGAGAGAGATGAGATATGTAGGGAAGTTCGATAGTGTGCTTTAAATGAAGATAAGCCTACCACCTTAAGAGAGAGACTGCTTCTTCAACCCGGCGAGCCTTCTTGCTAAGCATTCTACCACGGTGCACAAGATGCTGCGTCCTTAACTTAAAGGGAGACCCAAATAAGAAAACATAAAGTTCCCGAGCTTGCACCCCAATAAACAAATTTCAAAACATTGAGAGACCCCATGTTATTTGAAACTTTGGATACCATTTTTCAACCCTCAAAACGAGTGGGTCGGATTCAGAAGGATTGGTAATAATAATTGTAATGGCTAGTTTTTCAGGACAAACAACAGTGGTTTTTGTAAAAGGAGTCTGAAAATGGTAGACAAATGCAAGCTTTCCAAAAATGTGAGACAATGAAAATGGTAGCATGAACAGCCTGAAAGTTTGCAAACTGCCAAACGGAGAAACTCAACTGGGAATTAATCCACCAATTAATGGTGAGGCCGTCTATGAAACATACAATCACCATCCAATTTATTGAAACTAGTGGTTTTTTATAAGTCTAGCAGGCAGTTTGGACCTAGAACCTTTTTAGCTGCTGCAATAGTGTCGATTGCTCACTGCGATTAGATAAGTGGACGGCAAACAAAAAAATGTTCAACGCACGTCGAGAAGCATATGGGTAAAGCACAAACTGGGTGCTGTTAACTCTTGCAGCCATATATCATCCCAAACCCTGCAGATTGTAACCCAAACTCATCATGCTTTAAAGGTAAAGGCACAAACTTTGTAGGTTTGGTTACCCAAAGAATAGAAAAGGCAAAATTTCCACATATGACTTGAGAAGTGATAAATGACACAGTAAACCTAAATCTTAGCACGTAAATTGATTTGACAATAAATCTATTCGTTCTTAGTTTTGCTTCGTTTGAAATTTACCATTAATTCCATGGCTAAATATAAATGGATTAAGCTCTCGAATACCAACAATGTATGTATATGGTAGAAGGGAATTGAAGAACACAAATTCCGACGCCGTCAACAGAAAAACATCAATTATCATGAAGTTAAACATGACATTATACAACGCCAATATGATCTGACAGTTTAAAGAACCAGCACTCCCTCTTAAGTGGGACAGAAAAACATCAATTATCATGAAGTTAAACATGACATTATACAACGCCAATATGATCTGACAGTTTAAAGAACCAGCACTCCCTCTTAAGTGGGGTTATGTGTCCGGTCGTTACACAATACCAACTCGTCCATCTGTTACTTGCACCCCCTAATGGTTGGGCCAAATCCAACGATCACACCATGTGCATCTATAACCACGATAGGCAGGGGATAAAGTAACGCCAGTGAAAAATGGTCCATTATTCTTTAAGCCAAGCTATGTCATGAAATCTTCCAATAGGAATCACTGCTCTCGCTCACGCTCTCGCTCTCAATACTCACTCTCGCTCTCACTCACTCAATAGCTTAAAGTCATGATTTTGCGCTAAGCTATGAAAGACTAATTTGCCCCTTGTTAAAGCCGGCATGATCACGGAAGGATAAGTCCATCCCACCATGAACATAGACAACCTCTATTCGAATTATGGGAAGACTGGCCTACAGCATGAGGATGACAATAGAGAATATCAATCCAGTTATGACATGAGGATGAGACTAGAGAAGCTCAATTCGAATTATGGCACTAGGGCGGCACTAGGGTGAGACTAGGAATCAGCAGTGGGCCGGACTAAGCTAAAGATGCTTGTCCTACTTTTACTCCTGTACTAGCAATCACACTAGTAATTTTTTGGGTCAGAAAGAGAAATATCTGGAGGGCTAGGTAGCATGGACACGATATCGGTGTCCGACACCAACACCGGATACCGCAATTTTTAAAAAAATAAATTTTGGACACCGCAGGACACTACTATTTTTTAATATATATTTTTTATATATATATATATATATATATATATATAATAAATATCAAATACATTTCACAATCTAAAATAACAAATAATAATGAAAAACTATCAAAACAAAACAAGGAATTCAATTAGAAGTCATAATTTATTTGGTCAATATTTATTTAGTCTGGAAATGTAACGACAGAGAGAAGACAAAAAAAAAAAAAAGAAAGAAATGAGAGGACAAAGAAAAAGAACAGGAAGCGTTGAATATTTGTGGCAACGTGTCATGAAAAATGGGACCCTCAGTGGGCCTTTGGGTAAAACCAGAATATGTTAGGAACAAGGTGGTAGTTATGGTGGCCACGAAGATGGTGGTTGCATGATGGTAGTAATAAAGGCTTGGTTTGATTTGGTGAGGGTGGTTGATATGTGCATTAGCCAGGTTGGTATGGTGGCAATGAGGAAATGAGGTGGCTGAAAAATAAAAATAAAATCTTAATGGTTCGAAAATTCAAATGGGTTGGTTAGAACTTGGCCTCTGGATGAGAACAGTACTACGTCTCTTTCGTGTTTAGAGTCGTACTTAGTAACATTTTGTATGATATTGTAATATTTTATATACAAGATAGCATTGGGTTATAGGAAATTAGAGTAGCGCAAGAGAAGAAGAGATTAAGAAAAGAAAAAAAAGACTAAAGTGCGCCTATCTAACAAAGTTGTTCTTCAAATGACATCGACAAAATTGACGAGGTCACAGGGGGAGAAGATTCAAAAAAGGAATGATGTGTGTCTACCAGCTAAATGATAAAATGAGTCAAAGTGACGAAGGGATTGAGAAAAAAGGCTAAATTGTGCCAATAAAATTACCATGGCAAATTTGAAAGCAATAGTGAAGCTATCCTATACTTGTACTAGATTGATTCTTTAGACCATACAAAACCTACAAGTTGACAAGGCCTATCATTATTGTGTAGAATAGATGTTGGTTTACATGAATTATATGTGATATACCAAATAACTAGGAAACTAACATGAGTATACAAGACCAGTGTTTCTCATAAAAGAACAAGCCAGGAACTCCAATACTGAAGATTGTGTTATATATTGAACTTTATAATCACCAACTTAAGGTGAGCACTTTCCCATCTTAGAACCTACAGGACCACATTCCCTTCACATGTTCACCATCTCGAGCCATAGAGGTGTCATTGTGGGGGGATGGGGTTGTGTGTGTAGAAATGCTTATATTTGAATTTGATTCTAAATGAACCTATCTCACCAAGAATTGCTAAGAGTGAGAAAGGTCGGAAGTGTCAAAGTCAAGAACTTAAAATATGGTATGCTATGTTTTCATAATAAAGTAACGTTTAAGAATCTATTTAGTGAAAATTAATGTTGTTTGATTGCTTATATAACTCCAATCCTAATTGAATTCAACATATCAATGATCAATTTCATGTCTTTGAGCATGATAGCTCTGTGGTGCGGTTAAAGGGTTTTAGACCCAAGCATATATGATGTATATCTTTGTATTATTTGCTTTATCATATATTATTTTCTATATTGAACAACTACTAGTTACGTTTGTATACATTCTTTTTGTGTATACTAATTAATTAAGTAAACACACACACACACACATACACATATACATAGATACGTAAAACGAAGTGGCATGGTACATCATCCGGAATACTTTTCTTACAACCTCCATGTGCATCTATGTATTGGTTCTAGAATAGGATGAAGGAAAAGCAGTTCCTAACTTTTTATAAACCGCAAGAAGTTTAGGTGGAAGCCAAATTTTATTTCATAAATTGGAGGGTTCACAAAACAAAGTTCATGCGCAAATTTAATGGAAAGAATAGAACAATTGTTTATTTTGAGTTCAAAGTAGAAATTTAATTAGAATTTTATGTGGATGATAGTTACCGGTGCTAAAATTAGAATCTTTTTACTAAAAGTAGTATCAAACCCTACAAGTGCACAAGAAATACATGAATTTTATCGTGGATTGGTTGAATATAAAGAATTCTTTGTTGCATGTGCAATAGACAACAAATAGTTTTGTTCATGCTAATAGTTCACACCCAACATAATACAAGTAAACGTGTGTGTGTGTGTGTGTGTGTGAACATGTATATACATATGGGAGCTGATCCATTGCCCGCGCAGGCAACTTCAATTAAGTTGCCTACGCCATCTAGCCGTCCATCTTTCAAGGATGGACAGACCGAATCTAGTATATATATATATATATATATATATATATATATATATAGCGTCATCCACTACATAATATAATAGGCGGTCATTTTGTCCAAAATGCCCTTCTTTACCTGTCCAATACGTGGAACAGTGCCCGTCCATTAAATAATGTAGCGGATGAGGGTTGATTTGACAACTTGTCAGCAACTTGTCGTCCGCTACATTATGTAGCTGACGAGCACTGTTCCACACATTGGGAGGGCAATGCGGGGAATTTTGGACAAAATGGGGTCCACTATATTATGTAGGGGACAACATTTTTTTTTTGGAAAAAAAAAACTAGATCTGGTCCGTCCATCCTTGATGAATGGACAACCAGATGGTGGGGGTAACTTAACTGAAGTTGTCTACACGAGTAATGGATTAGCTCCCATGTATGTATGTATGTATATATGTATGTGTGTGTGTGTGTGTGTATATATATATATGTGGGAGCTGATCCGAAGCGCTAGCAAAATAAGAAAAATTGCTAGCGCGATTTGGCCGTCCACGAGCAATCTGTGGATGGTCCAGATCTTTTTTTTTTTTTGCTCTTTTTTTAAGTCCGTTCTCTACATAATGTAGCGGACAATTTTTTGACAAAATACCTCCAGCTCTATCCGCTACATAATGTAGCAGATGAGTAAGCATCACTTTTTTCTCATTCTCTCATTAATTTTTCTGACACATCTCTCTCTCGTTAATTTATGACTTTTTTTGATTGTTTCTCTCTCCTTCGTCTCTTTTCTCTCTTTCACCTCCCCCCTTCTCCCCCTCTCTCTCATGTTTATCTTGCTTCACTTCATACACACACTGCATCAGAGTATATGCTTGCCTTCTTTTCCAGGAGAGAGTAGTAAAGTTGTTATATTTTTCTTCGTTATGTCCCGGTAGTTGTGGTAGGGAAGCCTCATGCAACTTCAGATTCTAGGCATTTTGGTGAAAGTAATTTCATTTATCTATCCAATAAAACTACTGCGGAGGATAAGAGTTCGCACAGGATATTAATCCCAAGTTTTGTGAGCAAATCCGGGTTTCTCAAATGTTGAATTAGTTGGCATGATTTCTCGACGGCGGGCTTTTTGGGCACTCGCCCAGGTGATCGTTCTTTACTAGTAATATGTCCAGGGATCTGTTTGTGTTGGTATCACGTTGTCGTAAAGCAAAGGCATCAGCTCTAAGACAGGTGAAGAAGTGGACACAAAGCAACTGAAGAAAGAGATCCAAGACAGTTGGAAAGTTCTCATGTGAGGATTGGCCAAGGAAAAGAGTCTGAACACTTTGGCCTTGTGTTTCAAATCCACAGGCAAATCAAACTTCGCTGTCGAAGCTTCCTCTCCTCTAGTGCCTCTCTCCGCCATGACGGCCTCCTTTCCGGATCTGCCATCTTTAGATAATGGGGACGAGGGAGAAGGAGAAGATGAGAGGATGAGAAAAGAGATGAGGAAGAGAGAGAAAAAAGGGGTTGTTACCTCTTTTTTCCAGATCTGACACACGGAGGAGTTGTCTCTTTTCATAACATGATATGGGTGTTGTGTCCTCCGCTACATTATGTAGCGGACAGATATAAAGTGCACAATCAATTGAACGGGTTGGGGGTATTTTTGTCAAAAAAATTTCCGTTACATTATGTAGTGGACGGACTTAAACAAAACGCAAAAAAAAAAGATCTAGACCGTCCAGAGATCGCACGTTGACGGCCAGATTGCGCTGGCAACTTCTCTTATTTTGTTAGCGCTCTCAACGGATACTCTCACACCCAACACATAAATATTTACTTGTATTATTTTTATTATGTTGAGTGTGAACTCTTAGCATGAACAAGACTACTTCTTGTCTATTGCACAGGCAACAAAGAATTCGTTATATACAACTAATCCACGATAAAATTCATGTCTTTCTTGCGCACTTGTACTGCTTGATACTACTGTTAGTAAAACTATTCTAATTTTAGCATCGTTAACTATCATCCATATAAAATTCTAATTAAATTTCTACTTCAAACTCAAAACAAACAGTTGTTTTATTCTTTCCATTAAATTTGCGCATGAATTTTATTTTGTGAGTTCTCAATTTTATGAAATACAACTTCCTTCCACCTAAAAAGTTAGGAAGTGCTTTTCCTCCATCCTAATCTAGAACCAATACTTTCGAGGTTGTAAGAAAATTATTCTGGATGATAAAGCAAATAATACAAAGATATACATCATATATAAAATATGTGATAAAGCAAATAATACAAAGATATACATCATATATGCTTGGGTCTGAAACCCCTTAACCCCACCACAGAGCTATCATGCTCAAAGACATGAAATTGATCATTGATATGTTAAATTCAATTAGGAGTGGCATTATATAAGCAATCAAACAACATTAATTTTCACATAATAGATTGTAGTACATTACTTTAACATGGAAACATAGCACACCATATTTTAAGTTCTTGACCTTGACATCTCTGACCTTTGTCACTCTTAGCAATTCTTGGTGAGATAGGTTCATTTAGAATCAAGTTCAAACCTAGGCATTTCTACATGCACAACCCCCCCTCCCCCCACAATGACACCTTCATCTCTCGAGACGACAAACATGTGAAGGGAATGTGATCATATAGGTTCTAGCATGGAAAGGAGCTCACCTTTAAGTTGGTGATTATAAAGTTCAATATATAACACAATCTTCGATGTTGGAGTTCCTGGCTTGTTCTTTTATGAGAAACAGTGGTTCTTGTATACTCATGTTAATTTCCTAATTATTTGGTATGTCACATATAATTCATGTAAAGCAACATCTGTTCTACACAATAATGATAAGCCTCGTCAACTTGTAGGCTTTCTATGGTCTAAAGAATCAATCTAGCACAAGTATGGGATAGCTCCACTATTGCTTGCGAACTAGGCATGGTAATTTTATAGGCACAATTTAGCCTTTTTTTCTCAATCTCTTCATCACTTCTACTCATACTATCATTTATTGGGTAGACACACATTAGCCGTTTTTTTTAATCTTCTCCCCCTATCACCTCGTCAATTTTGTCGATGTCATTTTTAGAACAACATTGTTAGATAGGCGCACTTTAGTCTTTTTTTTTTCCTTTTCTCAATATCTTCTTCTTTTGCCCTTTCTTAATTTCCTATAACCCAATGTCATCTTGTGAATAAAATATTTCAATAACAGACTATAATAAGCACAACTACCTCATACACAATGTCACCAAAAATTACAACACTACATCACCTATTTGCCTGGAAATCCCTGTGACTCATTAAATCTCTTTGGGGACATTTTGGTCAAAATTTCTATCCGCTATATAATGCAGCGGACGAAGGATTTTTTTTTTAAGTTAGATATATTTCATCCATCCACGATAGATGAACGGGAAGATCGCGCTGACAACTTAACTTATGTTGCCGCGGGGGCAAGGGATCACATCACATGTAAATAATTATTTGTTCATCGGTGATCTGCCATCCACAAGAGATTGTGGACTGCTCAAATAAGATATTTTGTACACTAACCGCTACTCTTAGTAGCAATTAAGGGCCCACTAGGATCGAACACATTGTAAATAGTGAAGGAATTCAGAGAAGGGGGGAGGGAGAGTAACTCTAACCGCTACCAAGAGTAACAGTTAGACGGGGAGTTGGTGCAACGCACATGATCTTTGCTAGTAGGATTAAAATGTAGCCTCTACCAGACTTTGTGCATGGTATCTTAGGGACTTGACAAAGATGCTTCAAAGGCTCATGCCTTAATCTGCATATGCTGAATATTTGGGGACCCTAATAAGCCTTCAGTTGTCATTAAGAATCTTTACCTTAAGTTGTCTTTGATTTTTACTAAAGGTTTCATGACAAGGGTTTTGAATAAGTTCATGTGCTTTGCAAATAATCGAAAGATTACCACTTTCTAAGCTAACTTATATTTCACTTTCTTTACTTTGTAAGTGAACCATCTGCTGGCATGAGTTAAGCTACTTGTCTATTTCACATGCAACTAACAAATATATTTCTAAACAATCCACAATAAAAGTTGATGTCATGTGCTTTGCACTAAGTAGGTTTTCGTCCTAATTTAAGTAAAAAAAAAGTTCTACTTTTAGCACCAATAATCAACCACGTAAAATTTGTAGTCAATCTCTACTTTACCCCAAAATTTCAACGAAGTCCAGCTATATGGCTGCTATATTTTTGACATTAAGTTTACTTATGTACTTTGATATGTGAGCATTAAAATTTTTGATAAAAAGGAAAAATGCATATGATGCGCAATTAAGAAAATATACTACTTCATTCTTCCTAAAATTTTCACCATCTATTACCAGAAAAATATTGCTTTTTCCTTCATTCTAATTCATTTTCTAGAACTATATGCAGATGTATATTGGAGTGTTCTAAGAAAGTATTCCGGATGTTTCACCATTTACAGTTTTGTTTGGTAAAGATATTCACTGCTTTTGTTTGTTAATGTAATTAATTTAAGCATGTAAGGAATTTAGTTTATGATCCTAATTAGTCAATATTAATAAACAAAATAGCTAAAATAAAACAACAATATAGAGATATACATAATATAAGCTTGACTTCGAATCTCTTGGCCGCTCAAGAGCATTACATGCTATATCCTATTAGCATAGTAGTAACGTAGGTAATAAAAGTATTGATTTTTATAAATTGGACCCTAGAACATTATTTTAGCACCGACACATACCACACCACGTATTGAGTTCCTAAACTTGGTACCAAAACTCTCTCACTCATAAAACTACATGGTAAAGTAGGTACTTTTGGAATCAATTCCAATCGTGAGATGACCTACAAATGTTCACCTGCCAAGATGCCTTTTTGGCTCGAGATGACGAAGATAAGATAGAGAAAGAAGAAAGTGGTCTCATAAGTTCCAGCATGTGAACACACTCATTTAATCCAAAAATTATAAAGTTCGCTTGATAGGATGAGTCTTCGATGTTGAAATTACTAGCTTGAGCTTCTCACAAAATATACAATTTAGTTTAAAGTAAAATATTACCTTTCTTTTCTATTGTAGAAAAGGCTAGTTTTTAATATTGTTTCTTTGCTAAGGATGTTCAGAGACCAAGTACGATTTTAAGGATGATTTTATAGGGTTTTTATATGAATTTTTTCTCTGAGTAAAAGTCAAACCAACCTTTAACTCTAGCAAAAAATACCTATTTCAATAAGTGTATTTTTAAGAAAGACGCTTGATAATCTACAAGTAAAAAGTACCTCTATTATTTGATAACATCTAATCTAAAGAGGGTAAAATATATTTAAAAAAAAGTTATAAGTCGAAAACACCCATATTCTTTAATAACACTCTTATCCAAATAATATTTCTTATGAGAAAAATAGTTATAACTAGGAAACGATCACACCTGATTGTTCATCAAGACTTGAATTTAAAAAAGACATTTTAAGAAAAATATTAGCATTTAATCACATATGTGCTTTCATATGTAGTTTGGACTAATTAGGTCGCACGCGCGATGCACTTTAGAATGTAGCATATTTCAAAAGTATTTGCCAAAAGACATTGAAATAGTAGAGCCTCAAAGTAATATCTTTAAATTATTCAAATCTCTTCATTTCCCATAATGTGACACCAATTATAGCCTAGTACGATACATTTTAGCTGAAAGCCATGATAATATCGTTTCAAGTAATTTTACTAAATGAAATTTCTCACTATCCCAATCCTTCTTAATATCATAGTCCTATCTTTCTTCTCTTTAACATTTTTCTTCTTTTGAAAACTTTCCAGAGTCTCGTCATCATCATCATTGATTAGTATACTCATTGTTGCATCTGCTTTATGGTCTCTTTATTTGTAACTTGCCTTTGCAATAATTGATATCTTGTCTTCATTACTTTAGCCAATTATGCTCGCAAAATTCAATCTTGTTGCCTTCACAATGAGATCTACCTACACAGTAACGATATTTAATTATGAAGGTTAGCTGGGTAGCTGATCTTGTTAGTCCGTTCTTGCAAAGAGACTTTCTGTAATTTTATTAAAAACTTGTACCTTTGTCTTCTTGCACCAAACTATTCTTTCTTTAGTACATGAATTATTCCCTCTAAATTGAATTAACAACAGATGAAATGCATAATATAAATGAATATCGTGAAAAAATATACTAGATTTCGCACCAAACGATAAAGAAAAGAATAAAAAACAATAATAGAAAATTAAAGCACATAAGGTACAAGATTTATGTGTTACTGCGAAAGCCATCTCAATGGTGTAGCAGCGATTTCACTATGTCTGTCAATAGAGATTATAGATCTCTGTCTCTTTCAACAAACCCTCTCAAAGAACGAATCATTTCTCTTTACCCTAAAAAACAATAGAAGACGACTTATATATACTTAGAGTTAAGTAGTGACCTTCTCTTAATAATCAATGTGGGATAAAAGAACTTATATAGTTAGGGCTAAGTCATGACCTTCTCTATATAACTGATATGGGACAATCACACATTAACCAATTTTTAGGTCGCTTGAGTCGTAAATGATTTTTCATCCAAGACAAGTTATTACAAATCGCCACCTTGGCTTGGATAAAATAAGCCACAAACCACCTGAAAATACCATATACTCCCATACCTACCCCCTAGGGCTGCACCTCATATGCTATTTATATCGTTCAAATGTAAGCAATGCTTAAACTTGATCCCTAAAATATGTTTTTTAACTCTTGAAATCCTATCTACCATAATAGCACTTTGAGAAATCTTATCCTGAATAAAATGAAACATGGCATTAATTTGATTGTTTCGCTCATAGAACATCTAATTTTTGGTCAGATGTATGACACTTTGGCTGTCGCAGTAAACAATATTAGACTCTTACTACAACCCCAAATCATCAACCAAGCCCTTCAACCAAGTGGCTTCCTTCACTCCTTCGGTTGCCTCTACGTAGAGTAGCCTTCCAACTAATCACAATGCTCAAAAAGTGAAGACATAACATGTCAAAGATCTCATTCTATCCAAATTTCTAGCGTAGTCTAAGTCCACATATTCAACAACTCTACCATTCGCATCGTTAACCCGATGGTAGACCAAACCAGTATCCATGGTACCTCTCAGAACTTGATATTTTCACTTCATTCCCTGCCAATGAGCTTTCCCTAGATTACCCATATCCTTGATAACCACACTGACTATTTAAGAAATGTTGGGTCTCGTACAAGCCATAGCATACATGAAACTTCCCATTGCATTAGCATATGGAACACACGCTATGTGCTCCACCTTCTTCTGGGTCTGTGGGGAATCAACTGTTGAACGCTTGAAATGTGCCGCCAAAAGAGTAGTCACAGGTTTGGAGTTTTTCACACCAAAGTGCTGCAGTACTCACTCAATGTACTTTTTCTTGGAACAAGTACAAAATTCCTGCAAGTCGATCCATCTAAATCTTCATCTCTAATATCCTATTTCCTGCACCCAAGTCTTTCATCTCAAATTCCTTTTTCAACTACTCTTTCAAACCATTGATATCTGGCATTGTTTTTCAACAATTGACATGTCATCAATATACAATAACAAATATCTATAAGAACTATATGCGAGCCTCTGGTGATACACACAACTGTCATAGACACTCTTGGTGTAACCTTTCTCTGCCATGAAAGTATCGAACCACTTATACCACTGCCTTGGAGATTTCTTTAACAAGCAAACATGATCTTCCTCGGATCACAAATCCCTTTAGCTGACACATGAGTATCCGGTCTTCTAACTCATTGTGTAGAAAAGTTGTCTTGACATCCCGCTCTTCTAACTCTAAGCCATACAGAACAACCATATCAAGCAACACTCTTAGTGAAGTCTATTTTATTTCAGCAGAAATTTTTTTATCATATACAATACTTTCTCTCTGAGTAAAACCCTTAGCTACCAAGCTTGCTTTATACCTTGCATCTTTCATTCATGGAATTCCCTCCTTCTTCCTGTAGACCTATTCACAACCTACAATCTTCTGGCCTATAGGCAGTTTTACCAATTCCCACATTTGATTCTTGTAAAGAGATTTCATCTCCTCACTCATAAAAATTGTTCGTTGCTGATTTCATGCTCTTAATGGCCTCTTTATATGTAACAAGCTCTTTAACCTCAATAGCGTCTGTCGCACTAAGAGCATTAACAACCATATTTGCTTTATACTTTTGAGGAGGTCAAACTTCTCTTCTCGATCTGTTTCTACCAATGCTATACTGTTGTTCTTGAGGTTCTTCATTTTTTCTCGGTAGAATGAGAACAACCTTCTTCATCAATAGGAGTTATAGGCAAAGAATCTGGAGCTCGAACCTCCAACTCCACCTTCTCCTAAACACCGCGGTCTTTCCCTATATCAATCAACTTTTCCTTCTTTGAAAGCATCGAAGACTCATCAAAGTTCACATCTCTACTAATTAAGAACTTGGATGACTTAGAGTCAAGCCTAAGAAAATGTACTTCTTCACTCTCAACTCAAGTTTTGAGTACAAGCAGGACAACCAAATGTCCTTAAATTTTCATAACTAGCATGCTTACGAGACCAAACTTTTTCAGGAGTCTTACAATTAATTACAGCTGATGGAGACCTATTCACGAAATATATAGTTGAGTTAACAACTTCTGCCTAAAATTCCTCCGATAACCCGACATTTGAAATGCACCGAGCACTCTAAAGGAGAGTCCTATTTATCTGCTCTGCAATCCCATTTTGTTGTGGCATTTCTCTGACACTACGATGCCTTACTATGCCTTCATTCTTGCAGAACTCAATGAACTCATCCAAACAGAATTCCATACCATTGTCAATCATCAAGCACTTACTTTCTTTACTGGCCTATTTTGCAATCATCATCTTACTGCTTCCATTGAACAAAGACATCACTCTTTTTTTTCAAAATGTACGCTTAGACCTTTCTTTAAAAGTCATCAAGAAAGGTCAAAATATATTTGCCACCACCCTTTGAAGGAACCGTGAAAGGAGCCCAAAGCCCAAAGATCCGAATGTATATAATCCACCGTACCCTTAGTGGTATGAATAGTCAAACTAAAGTTTACCTTGTATTGTTTCCTGAAGATACAATGCTCACAAAAATCTAGCTTTCTAGTTTTCTTGCTACCCAGCAAACCAGCTTGTTTACTCATCACATCCATACCCCTCTCACTCATATGCCCAAGACGCATATGCCATAGCTTGGTAGTGTCAGAATCTATATCAGAAGATAAAGTTGTTGCTCTTCCTCATATAACTTTGCTACTATGTAACAGATAAAGTCTATTTTGTTTCAACCCCTTCATCACAATAAGGGAATCCTTCATTATCCTCATAATTTCACCTACAACCCGATAGCTACAACCATTTCAAGTCAAGTATACCTAAAGAAATCAAATTTTTTGTAGCTCTAGAACGTGCTTGACATCAGTCAAAGTTCTCATAATACCATCATGTATCCTAATCAATTGATCCTCTTCTAACCACTTTACAAGCGACATCATTTCCATAAGAATTTGTCATCATTGAATAGGCGATAAGTGGGAAACCAATTCCTATTGGGGCATATATGATAGCAGTAACCCGTATCAAGAATTCACTCTCTATCCGAGGAACTGATAGTAACTGAGAGAACATCTGCACCATCAGAATTATCTTCTACTATTCCAGCAACATCATCTGTCTTGGAATTATCCTTCTTCTTCCTTTTATGCTCTAAAAAATTCTTTATATAATGCCCTTCCTTGTGACAATGGTAACACTTCCATTTTCTGGCCTTTGATTGAGACCTCGATCTTGCTTTGTTCTAGAGCGAGCATGGTCAGTGCTTCGGCCTCGAGCCATCAGACCATCACCCTTTTTTCTATAGCCTTCTTTCTTAATTCCTAAGAATTTATCACAGCCTCAACCTCCTCCATGGAGATATTGTCCTTCCCATACAATAAGGTAGCAACAAGATGTTCATATGACAGAGGTAAAGAACATAGCAACAATAAAGCTTTATCCTCATCTTCTATCTTGATATCATTATTTTATAGGTCTAATATTACCTTATAGTATTCATCAAGATGATCACTAGTCTATGTACCTTCTTTCATCCAAAGAGTATACAACCATTGCTTTAAATATAGATGATCTGTCAGAAACTTTGTCATGTACAAGCTTATCCAATTTCAGCCACAATTTGGCCGTAGTCGTTTCCAGAGAAACCTTTCACAACACGTTGGCGGCTAAACACGGCAACCTGTCACTATGGGCTCTCTCCAACATGTCTTCTTTTTCTTCATTAGATATCGTCTCAAGAAGCCCTCGACTTCCCTTTAACATTTTCAATAACCCTTGCTGAATCAGAACAGTACACATCTTCATCCTTGAAACTGAAATTGTTTGATCCATCAAACTTCTCCAAGTCCTACTTCATCGAAGTATTTAATGCCATTGCAAGGTACTTTTAATCTAACATAAACCTCAGCTCTTGATACCACTTGTGAAAAAAAATATACTAGATCTGGCACCAAGTAATAAAGAAAAGAATCAAAAATAATAATAGAAAATAAAGGCACACAAGACATAAGATTTACGTGGCTCTACAAAAGTCTACTCTATGGTGGTAGCATCAATTTCACTACGTCTGTCAATGGAGATTACAGATCTTTGTGTCTCTCAACAAACCCTCTCAAAGAATGACTCTCCTCTTAATCCTAAAAAACAATACAAGACGACTTATATATACTTAGAGCTAAGTCGTGACCTTATCTAAATACTAATGTAAGACAAGACGACTTATATATTTAGGGCTAAGTCGCGACCTTTTCTAAATAAAAAATGGGACACCCACACACTAACTAATTTTTGGGTTGCTCGAGTCATAAACGGGTTTTTATCCAAGATAAATTATTACAGATATCTTAAAGGAGGTTCTGAGTTTTCACTTCAATCCTTATAGACTCTTTGGATTCTTCGACACTAATATTAGTCACAGTTATGGCTACTTCATAAAAAAAGATGAATATAGATAGCCCTATACGAGTCATCAACCACTTTGAATCTAATATTGTACCTTCGTGTAGATACAAAGATGTTACTATGATTGGCGGTGCATCTTGTCAATGTTTGTGTTTAGTATACGATACTAGAATTGTGTATTCAGTGTTATCCTCATATCTTGCAAATAATCTTTGATCGCGATTTGTGTATTCAGTGTTGTTCTCATATCTTTCAAATGATTTTTGATAAAGTACACCGGACATTGTACATTGTTGTTTGTTTTCAACTTGACCGACTATCAACTCAAAGGATATGAATAAAGCTAAGAGATCTTTTGCACTTTGCGTATAAGAAATTGTTGTGGTACCAATAAACCAAAGGTATAAATAAATTATTTTTTTGTTATCCTCTTGCTTTTCTTTGCTTCATTACAATGTTGCTTCTTTTCATCATTTGCAACTTAGCTCTTTCTTTTTTCGAAGACTAACACAGTCTCGCCCCCATTTACAAGTGTAGTCTTAAAGGTTAAATTATAACTGAATGTAAGTGTGTTAATATAGTAATATACTTTCTTCTATGTTATATTGTTTTACTAAGACATCTTACCTCTTTCTGATAACAATCTATATATTTTCTGTCAATAGAGAAAATTGTAGCTAAGCTAGATAGAAAAACAGACATGATAAGGATTTGCAGAAAAAGCCACAAGCAAGTAGATGCTAAGATGAAAGAACTATTAACGAGGCAAGTAAAGTAGATATGTTAGACACATTCTTTTAGAATTCGGTTGAAGATGAATTAACTCCATAAATAAAAAATATTTGTTTATTTGATAGCATAGTCTAAAATTATGAAAGCATAGTGAAATTATGTGTCACGTCCCAAAGATAAAGTTCTAGCCCTATAAAATCAAAACTGTAAAATGGTGTTCAATCGTTAACAAGAATGTGCAAACACTGGACTTCAAAAACTCTGCATCAAACCAAACTCTATTGTAGTAATTAAATATCTAAGAGCATAAACATCAATTTTGAAAAAGGCAAAAGAGCTCACTAGAGAAAAATATACAAAACTAAGCAACTCCGAGTTAGCTCCAATCATAGTACCGGTGCAAAAACAACGTGGGAAAGTGCTGATGACTAGGTCCTGAAAAGACATCAAAATAATTTAAGTGTGAAAAAGTATCTTTATTTAACTTTCTTACATGATCACAAAATGACTATCTCACTAGTACAAAATGGTGCTCTGCTTAATCAGCAAGCAAAATCTATGTAACACCCCAGATTGTTTTTTTAATCAGGATACTTGTGTAAGTACGAATTAGAATGTATTATGACTTTGAATTAAATAGTGGGTCTAAAAATTGATTTAAAATTTTCTTCCCAGAAAGTAGGTTATACTTTTGGGATTAGATGACCCAATTTAAATTTGGGCTTTAATTTGACCCATTTATAAAGTTAAAGGAATTTGGGACATAATGGGTATTTTGCAATTCTTATTATTCTAGGAATACACTTACATTCCTTTAAGGCTAATGACTTATGTATTATAATTCCTAAGAGCACCACAAACTTGAGAAGTGCCTTCAAAGAATCTCTAGAAAGAACACTCTTGATATTTTGGTCATTACATTGAGGTAAGACCTTATTTTGATATTGAGATTGAGGTTTGTGATAAAAAAAAAAAAAAACACACACACACACACACACATAAGCTATTGTGATTGATGGAGTCTAATTGAATTTTTGGGTATTATTATATTAGAATTTTGTAAATAATTTGTTTGAAAAGATCAAGACTTGGAGTTGATTTATGCAATTGAGGTAAGAGTTTTCTCACGCATTTATCCCATCTAAATTCTGATTCTCGATATGTTCATCAATTAATTTATTTTTTAAAGAGATTTATTAATCCTTTAGAATCCTAATTACATTCTTGATCGTTACCCCAAATAGTTCTTTGTACATTCGATTATTGACTTTGATTTGAAATCTTTTTGTTGTAAATCTTTGTAGTAACTTTAAGAGTCCGTAATTTTTCGTTCATTGTCCAATTTTAGTATTCTTACACTTTTTGAAGACCTTAAATAGTTTACTAAATCTTTGTAGTTTTAGGTTTTCGAAAATTCCAAGTCGTCAATATTCAAAAATAGACCTGAACATTGTTATGCTTATATTTCTACCAATTCGGGTAAGCCAAATTCGACTTATTGTATCTTGTTTGTTTCTCATTGGTTTTTAATGATCTTGGAAATTCTAAAATCCTTGAAGAGTCTTCTTCAAATTTTTTGGTTAAAGGTTTTATTAGAATCCATTTGACTCTTGGTCAAAATTGACTTCGAATGTTATTTATCAGTGTAGAGTTTTCTGTTTTTGACACTGTAAATTAGTCAACTTCGATTTGTTCTCTCTCCTTTATTTCTCATTGGTTTTTCATGATTCTAGACAATCTGGAAACCTTAAAGAGTCCTCTTAAACTTCTTAGTTTTGTATTTTATCAGAATCTATCTATTTTTTTTATTTATCAAAATTCAGTTTGAAAGTTCAGTGCAAAAGTTGTTGTTCGACACTGCAAATCAGCTTACTTTGACTTGTTCCATCTTATTCATTTCTTCTCAGTTTTTGATGATCTTAGACATTAAAAAAATAGTTACGAGTCATCTTCCTTTGAGTTTTCTTAGAATTCATTGATTTCATTGTTGAAGTTAGGCCTTGAATAAAACTATTCTGCGTAGAATCGTGTGAACGAGAATGACTTTGTCGGCTTCAAACTCTTGATATTTATTAAGTAGATTTGAGTATATGTTTCTATAATCTTGTGAGTCATGTCATAGTATATGTGACTTATCTATTTTTTACTTACCTACGTGGATTGAACGTGGGCTAACTTAGCGGGATGAGTTAGAGATCGCGATCTTAATTTCTGAACCTTGTCTTAGGTGTCAGTGATGGCACGCGTGACATATTTTTGAATGGCTTCTGTGGTCTTCGTTTTTGTACTGATTGAACATTTGAATTTTGATATCTAATCTATTTGAAGAAGTTTTTGAACTTATCAAAAGTATTATTGAATTCGCTAGAGTCTTTTTGAAATATAAGATATCCTTATCAGAAATTGTGGAAACGTTTCAATTTTGTACAGTTTTAAACACATCAAAACTTTTTCACCCACTGCAAATTTAGTTATATATGGTAATTCCTTACTTTGACATTGTATTGTCCACTAGTACAAGCTATTTGTTCTTGTTACTAATCTTGTTACTAATCTGATTTTTAAATTGAAAGTTACTGCATTGGTTTTGATATTCGCCATGCACCTTGGTATCGTATTTTCTTAACTCCAAGTACTATTATCGATATAGCGTGCTTTGTACTCTATTGGTGGGTGTGTGTGAATATCTTTACTGGGCTTTGTGCTCACCCTCTTTACTTTCAGGTAATCAGCCAGTGTTTGGAACTGGTGCAAAGGATTATAACGCATGGCTAAGTAAGAAGCTTTTTAAAGAAGGATTTCCCTTCTATATTTATTGTCGAATAGATTTTGCTTTAGATTTTATTTTGGAGCTTCTTATAGGAGTAATTGAGGTTAATGTAACTGTTTTAAGCCGGTGTGGCATTTTATTGATGTTTCTTGGAGACTTATTCTTAGATGCTCTGAATACCCAATTGGGAGACTTTTGGATATTTTGATGTTTTCTGCTTTTGGTTATTTAAAATTAATGCTTCGAAAAATTGGGGCGTTACAATCTACATATATAGATGTTTTCTGTTTTTGTGAATTAAGCTTCTCAGTTAGACATTTGGTGCCAGAGTAACTCTTTTGGGAGCCAGAGGTATATATATAGATGTTACTTAAGACACGTGTAATTTGATTAAGATGTAAGGTTCTTGTGAGTGGTTAAAGCTCAATTCATGCTAGATCAAGCACTATAGTATTCAAACTATGATATCACATGCATTGCTATCTTCATTGACCTCATTTCATAGAATTTTCGAGCAAATAGATGTTGGTTTAGGCTTAAGAACTGAGGTCACTCTAATGTGAACAATAAATATCTCACATCTTCATATACACAAAGAACGAGATCTCCTCAATTTTAAAGGATCCTATGTCATACACAAAGAATGAGCTCTCCACAAATTTAAATAGTTTACTAAATATACACAAAGAATGAGCTCTCCACAAATTTAAAGGATCCTATGTCATACACCAGTGCCAATGCCCACTAGTATGCAAGGCATTATATCTAGGATTTCATATGTCCAAATTTTAACAGATAAAGGGAAGTGCTTATTAGCTTCTAAACTATAGACATTGTAACCATGACTAAGACATATTCATCGAATTCATCACAAAGAAATAGGTAAAGTATCAGTGCAGAACTGCAGCTTAGAAATATCAAAAGTGACAAAACAGCAATACCAACTGTAGGCACCCCATTTTTGTAGGCCTTATATATGTTACTGTAGGCTTTATTTATACACTAGGCCTGGTTTTAGATTTTCGAGTTCAGTTTATTAGTCCTTGTTTACTTGCCCTAGTTCAATTGATTAGCCTAGTTAGTTTGGGCCTAATTAATGTCCGAGTCCTTATAATATAGGTAGCCTAGGTAGTTGGTTTGACATTGGTTTGGATGTCTGTCCTGTCCCAGATCCAGATTAAATTGTGTGTCTCAATTAAAAAGTCATTCTTCTCCTTTTAGAATTAGTTATAAGTAAATTAAGGACAGAAAAGAAAACAAAACGAGTCAGTTTTTGTTACTACCAATTGTTTTTCCATTAGTACCGGCCGATTCTCCTATAAATCGTCCAGTTCTCAGTTAGTAAGGGGTTTTTTTTTTGGTCCTTTTTCTGCAACCAAACAGCCCCAAGCCTCTCCACACAGGGTTCAGTGGGAGATAAAATTCTAATTGCATATTTTGAGGCTAGGTTAGAAAAAACGAAAGCGTGAGACAGATAATTTGATTTTCTCCATATACGAGTGGTTTTCCTCATTCGATGGTGGATAATCGAGAGCTTAAGGTCAAGCAATCCAAATCGAACCAAGTCTAGAGATATAAATTATTCCCCTTTCTTGTTTATTTTTATTTTTGTAAAATATCTTAGAGTAGCCTTAGATTAGTTTCTTTTCCCTTTTCGCAACCTAGTTTGGTTATGATAAAAATCAAAGAATAGTTTTGTAAGACTTCGCTTTAGAATGAGCTGATCTGGATTAGAATTCTTAAGATTAAAATTCTACTTATGTAACTACTTTGTTGGGATTAAACTTTTAGCCCCACAAGAGTTCTTAAAGAATTTAACAAGAAAAAATTGATTTGAGTTTGGTCTTTGAGAAACCGTATACCGAGATGTAAGTCGCCTCCGGTAGGGTCGAGCAATGAGGTTTTGATCCCGACTGGTCCCATATACCCCATTGGACACTAGTTGTTGAATTCAAACCAAGCTTGGCTTTAGCTTAGGTCACTTAAAGACAAGTTAGAGAATTTTATGATATGACGGAATGCCTAACACCTTTTCGTCATAAAAATTATACCCTGAATCCGAATCTCTTTTTTTTCCTTTATTAATCATTTGATTAATTTAAAAGATAAGATAGTGAATCGAGAAGACACTTTGTCTTCTTCGGAGGCACTTCATCACGCCAACACTTTTACAACAGTTCGAAAGATCCATTAGCCTATTGTTATATAGCACTTAGCAGAGATAGAATACAATATCGTGATACTCCTAACATACTTCCTTGTAAACAATAGTCCAAAACTAGAAACAAAATGCACTGATTAGATATCTATAAAGATAATATGTTTATGGATTGTAAACTATTTGGTTATTAGTTCAAAAATACCCCTCTTTTCTTCAATTTCTTGACCCAAACAACAAAGTTTCCTGGACAATAAGCTAAGGTGATACAATAAGTTTGTTAAGCTTAAGGATTATTTTAGAAGAAAAGTATTGTCGCCTAGCTACTTGCACTAAATAGGTGTGAGAAAATGAAAAAGATACTCAAATCTTCACTAAAGATACCAAATATCACTGTTCACACTTTTGCTCTAAACCATTTGAAAACTATGACTCCATAATTATGGTAAACCTCATGGATTTTAGGTATAATTTTCCCAAGAAAGTTTTACTTTTTCCATGAGATTTAAAAAAAAAAGACTCCAACTGCCCAAACACTTCCCAAGTAAACTTTAAATGTCATGGAAAAATTAAAACTTTCTTGGGCAAATTATACATAGAATCCCTGAGGTTTACCATAATTATACTCAGTGCTTACTAACTATTTTTATTACACTTCACACCTTGTAATTTGTCACCGTATTACATGGCACCCACTTCCATTAGGAAAACGTAAAAAAAAAAAAGCTAGGGCACTATATATTTAATATAATATACCCAAAATACACTTAGGAAAATTAGACCTAGAATTTCTGAGATTTATCATAATTACACTTAGCGCGTACTAACTATTTTTATTACATGTACCTACACTTTTTTTCTTCCTAGTAAGCCAATACCTAGCCACCGCCTTGAGGTTTTGGTGATTCAGTCCCCGACCCCCACCCATCTACATCTCTCTCTCTCATCAGCGTCGCGACACCATCGATCCTCCGCCCAACTCCATTATATCTATCCACCACGCCCCACCATTGGGTGAAGTCACCGCCACACTACTGATCCCCACCCATCATTGACACATCTATCCACCAAGCACCATCGTTGGGTCAAGCCACCGCCACACCACCAATTTCCTATCCACCGTAGATCTAAACAGATCCGAATCCAAGACCACCAGTTTTCTATCTTTACCAAGCACCAACGTTGGGGCAAGCTGCCGTTGGTACCACTGTCTCACTGTCGCCACCGGCATCGATGACCAAGATTGCTTTGCCGATGAAAACCCCCTCGTATATACATGCCTATTTGGATCTAAGTTTTTTGGTGATCATTGTGGTTGTGGTGAAGTTCAATGATGGTCAGTTTGTTTTAGGCAGTGGTAGTGAGGCAGTTGTCATGACTCGAACCCACGGGTAGGCCCGTGAGCTAGATCCTTGACCGGCTGCAGACCCACTCAAACATCCATTCAGGACTCTGCTAGGCCTTATTAAATTTGTATACAAATCTAGAGCGATGCATTTAACTAACTCCTTAATAAGACTTCTAAAGTCGTACTTAAAGATCTTTCTAAAAATTATCTCTACAAAATTCATCCACGAATGACTAACATAAATCATCAAAACTTAATGGAGATCTAAGCTCCAATAAATTATCAAAATATAAAAAGAGTAGTACTACAATTTCTCAAAAGGGCTTAAATTAACTCCCTAACGAGCATCTCTTGCGACTCCATCCTCGTTACCTTCATAGGTACTCGGGTTTATCTAAGGGATCACCTGAAAACATTTATAAAGGAGTGAACTGGGGGCTCAATAAATACACATGCCATGTCCCTAAAATATGTTTAAGGATTTCAAACATGCCATGGGTTTTTAAATAAGGAATTCAATGTCGCCAAAATAAAATATTACTCAGCATATTTACATACATATATGCACTTGCACCAAAAGAATCTCAACTGGAATATAATTATCAAGAAAATTCATTAGCAACTGTCATCATTAATCATAACTTGGTAAACTACAGTCAGCGTATGGTCCCACTAACTAGGACCTAAAATCCCTCCTCCACTCGGGATAAACAATATTGTGGACGTAAGGGCGAACCACGATGCAACAGTATTGTGTGCCAATTGTATGGTCCCGTGGACCAAGATCTAAAATCCACTTTTTCCCGTAGATATGGGCACAACAATCAATATTAACCTCATGATATCACGATTATCACAAAGTTCTAAAAAAAACCAATACAACACTTTCCATGGCAATTATAACTCATTTTCTCATCAAATCAGTTACACAAAAGTAGGAGTATCACAATTACTTAAAATGTTTATTTGAAAAATCACGTATACATACACATATATTAGAAAAAAAGATATACGGCGAGGAGTACTTACCTAAATAACTAAGTGGCTCTGGTTCCCAAGTCTACCCTAACTCTTGTCTATCAGAATCTAAACAATAAATCATCTGAATGTTATTTATTATCATTTAATTATGCCTAGATGCTAACGTACCATTGCACACCCAGAAATAACTCAAAAAAATCTTTTTAAACAATTGGATGGGTTTTTCGGATAAGAATGACCTTTCTGAAAATTCTCTATTCGGAATCCTAAACCGCTCCTTAAATTAAGCGCTAAGGTTCCTATTTCAAAAATATATCAAACGGCTACGAAATTCCATGACATTTTCAGACACTCAAGTGCCTCAGTGTGTTTAGATCACTATAAAATTTTTGGCTAAAATTTTTTTTGTTTACTATATCGAATAATTCAAAAACCTATATTCAAAATAAAATAATTTCAGACCCAATCCATGGCTAGAAAAATTCTAGAAGATTTCACGTTGAAGGTTTTGCAAATATAATGAGAGTTTTACTTTTGTACATTGCCCAAATATGCTCAGAAATGGTTTAAAAAGTTTTGGACAATGGACTGATATGTAATTCTAGAAACAATATTTTTTTAGCAAACCTTAGTTTGGTAAATTAACCATTTTGAGCCTGAAACATGGCGAATCTTAAAACACTCAACACCACAAAGTTAGAGTAAACTTTCTAAGGTTTTCATAAATATAAGGGTGACAAAAATCCAATGAGTAATGGCTTCTCTACAGTAAATCGAAATGGCCGATCAAAACAACACATCTCTGTGTATACCAGTTTTGTTCAATGGTTATTTTGGAGCAAAAACACTATGAATATCAGAAAACTCAAAACTACAAAGTTGAAGAGGACTTTCTAAGGTTTTTAAGAATATAAATTTCCCAAAAATATCATGAGTAATTAAATTTCTATGACAAATCAAATTAACTGCTAGAAACCAAAAAATCTAGACTTTTACATTGAATTGAATTTAAGGTCATTTTTCAATTTACAAACGTGGGATTCTGAGAAAACTGAAAACTACAAAGTTGAAGGTGACACAATGAGGTTTTCAGAAGAACAAAATCATCTCAATTAGATTTGAACTAAAGGAGATATGATAAAAATCCTAACCAACTCTTATGCTGCTCTACAGCAGCCTTCTTCTCAAACACACCCACATCTCACTCTCTGAAACACACACAATACCATAACACTCAAACTAATAACCACTGAATGCATACATAAAAAACCTAGCCAGAACACCCAATAACATGGCCAAGATTAATGAGCGAGTCTAGAGATTTTTATCTTGAAATCTTCTTGCCATAGCTTGTTTCTCTCTCTCCCATTTACGTAAAGTAAGGTAGTTGCAAATGGATCTCCTCTAAAGGTCTCATTAATATGTGATTTCTCCAGTTTGGTATATTTCTAAAGACCCCCCCCCCCCCCCCCCCCCGCGCGCGCGCGCTCACACTTAACTATTTTCTCATTTCATCCACATCACTTTAAAAGACTACTCTGAAAGTCTTAATAATTTATGGTTGCCCTAGTTTGGAATATTTCTAAAGGCCCCCTCACACTTAAACTATTTTCTCATTTCATCCACATCACTTTAAAAGACTACAAACTTTTTAGATTAAGATCTAAAAGAAAGTTTTTTTTTTGTCGACTAACTAAAATGGGTATTCCAATCTCTACATCTCCTTAATTTGTAATTTAAGAGCATTATAAATTGTTGCGAAAGGTCACAATCAATACAACTGGTAATAATGGTCGCTAAAGACTCCAATTAATGTATATTACCACAACCGCCACTAAAGAATCAACTAAAATTTTAAGATCACTGTAAATCATATTCTAGGTGCAGGGTATTACAACAGTGGTGTAAATTGGCAATGTGAGTATGTTTCTTATGGTGATGGAAGGATAGTGGTGGGCGTGGTGTGATCTGACCAGTGTTGAGGCGATGAACCGGTCAGATCTTCGTTGATTGTAATTATGATAAAATCTCAGGGGTTCTAGGTATAATTTGTCCTTTATTATTTTATGAGGGATAATATCATCTTTTTATAAATGTTTGTTTACTTTGTCAATTGAAAAAGAAAAAAGTATAGTTTAGTGTAATAAACATAGTTATATGGAGCTGAGTATAATTATAATAAACCTGAGGAGTTCTAGGTGCAATTGCCCAATTTTCTTCTTGTGCCGTTTTGATGTTAATATATCCAGCGGCAAAATACATACATATATCCACCAATAAAAAGTAATATTTTCCGGATCCATTTATTACATTTGGCGGCATCTTAAATTTATTTCGAATACTTCTTAGTTGAATGCCACAGATTGATACTAAGCCCTAAGCCACCCAAAGCACCATAAGTCTGATAGCATGTCCTGAAAAAAAAAGTAAGCAGCATAATTGAAACCTAAATTATAATCCTAATTCAGTATCTATATTTGTAGGTAGGTTGCCAAGAAGATTATTGAAAATTGAAGATATAAATTGAAAAATAGATATGTGTACTCTGCTTCACACTTGATGTTTCAATTAATTTGGATAAAAAAGATAGAAACTCGTAACAAAATTATTAAACCAAGCTTTCTATTAAAGAATATCATAGGTAAGTTCCTCGGAAAAATAAGGTAGCGTTTGAAATCACTTACAGTTTTGATTTTCTGTTTTAAAAAAAAAAATCATGGGTGTTTGATTATTAGTTTTTATTCTGAGTTTTTTCTTTTGGGCGTTTAATTACCTAATTTTTATTTTGAATTTTTTCTTTGGTGGTGGTTGCGGTGGTGGGGCATAGCAGTGGCTGGTGGTAGGCAGCGGCTGTGGTGGAAGGGGGGTACCTCAAAACAAAAATTGAAAACCCAAAACTCTAAGGAGTTTTCAAAAACAACCCTGTTCTAAAAACTAATTTTCAAAACTGAAGAGAAAAAAATAAAAACTGTGTATCAAATGCATTTTTTTCTCCAGTTTACAATACTAAAAAAAACTAAACACCAAATGATTTTCAAACAGACCCTTGATTACTGCCTAAATGTTTCTTGTCAACTATGATGGAGAAGACGGAGTGTCTGAATAGTTTGTCATAGGAATTTTTCATTAAAAAGGCAAAAACACCCTTAATTTCAACAAACTCTAGAAAGAGCCTTAATGTGCTTTAAAAGACAAAAATACCCTTAATCTTTAGACTGAATAGTTTTTAATAGGAATTTCTAGCTAAAAGTAAAAAACAAACACTAATTTCGATGGACAGTAATATTCAAGTATTTAAAAGAAAGAGCCTTTTAATGTGTATTAAAAGTCAAATATAAGCCTTAAAACTCAAGAGGGATATTTGAGGACATATGCAAAGTAAAAAAAAAAAAAATGGCATCTTAGCCTCTTAGGGGAAGAATAAAAGTTTAGCCATTTATCACCTTTGTGCTTTTGCATAT
Source organism: Escallonia herrerae (assembly GCA_033070095.1). Lineage (NCBI taxonomy): Eukaryota > Viridiplantae > Streptophyta > Magnoliopsida > Escalloniales > Escalloniaceae > Escallonia > Escallonia herrerae. The sequence goes on along the minus strand of JAVXUP010001041.1, from coordinate 75,754 downwards.
GGTATAGATATTGATAAATTGACGTAGGGCACCAAACCCGAATATTAAGAAATAGGAAATGCTAAAGTTATGACAACAGCTCAGAAGAGTATTACTCCATGTTCGAATATTGACAAACTCCATACTTACATTTGAGGATCAATCTTCCAAGGTTTTTTTTAGCAAAAACCCAACCTTCATATCAAAAAGATGTATATCAGCTTTGACAGAATTTCGAGCATTCATATTCAAGAGATGTATAAGCAAGATACTGGAATGATTCGAAGTATTAGTTTCCTCGGCCAAGTCCCTTCTGATCTTCAACTCTTCCTCAGACTCGCACATGGATAGAGAACTTGAACTCGAGGAAAACATGATTGTGGAATTGTATGATCATCAAGCATTTGCACCATTGCGACTGTAATCATTACTCTGCAGATGGCAAAGAAGGTTATTCAGAAATGTAAACAAAGAAGGTTATTCAGAAATGAAATGTAAACAAAGAAGGTTATTCAGAAATGATGACCAACCAAACTGTGTGCACCTCGTCTTGCGTCTGCACGCGTGTTCATTATGTGGAGGACCGAAGAGGTTTCTATTTCTCCTCCAAGCGCGTATCCTTATAAGTGACGTAAAAATGGGGAACATAACTCACTGCCAAGATGGTAGCCTAAAAAGTGGATACATCTTTCTCATGCTCTTGAGGATCACTGGAACAACGCTGAAGAAGCAAGGAAATGGGAATTCAGCAGTAGATCTGATGTACTGCCATCATGAAACGTCAATCTAAAATATTCCAAAAACAAATAGCAGCATGGTTCATCTACTGCTACCTGACATTTACTGAACAATGCCCATCAGGCTACATAGTTCCTGGTACTTTGATCAATTAGATCCGGAACCTATATCTATGAGAAGATCTAAATCAAAAACATGGAAAGAAATGTTAGAGAAGAGTTGAGGAGAGACCCATCAGGCTTGGACATGAGTAATTTATAGAGTTTTTCAGATAGAACGCGAAAGGGTAAAAAATCTCGTGACTCAGCAAAAACTGCTTACGCAACTTATACACTCCACTGGAAGGGCTGACCAAGTACCCATAATGCTAGTTTATGTTTCTAATTGTAGACACGTTAATATCATAGTAGGAAAGAAAGCTAGAACTACAGGGAAACAGATGTTAATCTATTACATTAATAACAAAGAGAACTCTTAAATACAGGACATGGAGATTTTAATACTCACACTACTCAAGCTTATTTCGTAGTTCGCACCTTCTCCGGAATACCTGCTTCATCTTGAAAACTCTAATACCGAAGCGCGCGACTAAGTGTTGAAACACCTGAGCTGACCAGCTAAGCTCGAGCTTGACAAGACCTGGATGTACTGAAACTGGCTGAATGAGTACTTGACTATGCTCAATTCAAGCCCGGGAGGACCCACAGACGGTATGACTTGTCCAAGCTCACTTTGAGCAGTTCAATATAATTAACACTTGGCTACTTTACAATCTCATACATTAAGCCACAGCCACTCTTTCTAGTCAAAATCAATGAGTGAACCTGTTAAGATCTCATGCATTAATAGACACAATATCAGGATACAAAACTCATGAACCAGCTTGAATATCTTTACATGTAGTGGAGAAATGGACTGGCATTGCCGCAGGTGGGCTCTTTAGTCTGACTAAGGATCTGGTTTTCACTGTGACTCTTTGGAATGTGAATATTGTAGTCTTTCATACCAAACCACCTCCGTGGTGGCACAACCTCATTTGAAGTTTGACTACAGCTAGGAATGTGTAAGCTTACCCGGAAGGAGCTGGGTACTGAAAAGATACCGAAACAAGCTCTGAGGTTCACGCATTTTATAGTTAAATCCAGGGAGTACGATCCTTCTAATATTTCTGATGCCTTCAAAATCTCTGTAGTCAACCAAAAATGCAAACTTTAGATTCAGAAAAAGTAAAGGGTAAGACAAGAACAATAATACACAATGGCAAATGCAGTTAACAATGAATGCTTGTTGACAATAGAACCGTCAACATCAATCACTAAGATAACAACAAGAAGAAGAAGGCATGCATGAAAGGCACATAGAATAAAGAATAATGGCGTCGTGGCGAAGACCCAGTCTGAAGCTGTCAACAGTTGCAAAAGATGTACATTATACAAGTTTCTTTTCTTGGGGTGGGGTGGAGGGGGGAGAGAGAGCGAACAATTTAATAATTCACATAAACTGCAAAGAGGGATTTGTTACAAAGAGTATATGTTCGCACTTGGTTTTACCAAATGTGACAATATCGAAGATTTATACAATGCAGCAAAATAGAGTTTAGAGAGGCCAAGCCTGTAGACTAAATTTTCAGAACAGACTGGCAGTGACATGAATCTGTACATCTCCAGCAGTGGAAATGAATTTACAGACGACTCTTGATTATCCTCCAAGAGACTGGTAAGAAGATAAGCCCACGTTTTGAGGAATCCTTATCCCTCTGAGTCGATGTTATTATCACCAGAAGGCATTTGTCTTGTCTCTGACAGTGAAAGTCGTCTGGGTTTACCAGAGCCTGCTTCAGCGAGACCTTCTGAAGACATTGTTAATGCACCAGTTCCTGATGATGATCCCAACAGACGACGAACAACTGGCGCATCGGCTGAAGATGATGCTGAGAGGTTGTATGTGAAGACTCCCATAGGGTGGTCAAACTTGCAACTTGGACCAAATTTGCAGATTCCATAACGAGAATAGAAAATGCACAAAGGCTCTCCCTGTTGAAAATAATTTCTCAGTCAAAAACTTATTGCAGAACCGGAAATATCCACAAGACATTGTTTTTCTCCGCCTACACATATTGGACTTATTTCCATACCTTTAATTTTTTTCCGCTTTATTTGTGTATTAATTATCAGGACATGAGTCATTGCCTTCCAATAGCTTACCTACCATGAGTCATATACTCAGACGCACCAATACACCAAATTTCAGTTGGACTGCAATTTCTTTCTTCACTTCTACTTCCATTTTTCCTGTTTTCGTGGAACATATAGATAGCAACATCCAACTAAGAGTTTTGATCCCTATTTTGACTGTAAGCACAACGAGATGTTCATTTTGCAGCTGGCATGCAGGGAGTAGTTCAAAAACGCAAAGTTGGCAAACAGAACGCAAACCAACTACTTACTTAACCAAAGCCTCCTCGTTCAAGCAATTAGGCAGAGAACGGATTCTTTCATCTATGATAAACATTAAAAGCTTCGAATACCTCTACTAAGCTCTGTCTACATTCCAATCATCTGAAGAGAGGATAAAGGAGATGATCCAGAAGAAATGTTGACAGATGAGGGTGGCCTCATTGAACTAAAATCCAGACCCATCAACTGCTCAGTAGTGCATCCAACTCTGTACTGTAGCAGCATGATTAACGTAATCTTATTCCTTAGGATTGCTACCGTAACATCTTTTCTTCATTATAGCAGTTCTGGACCCCATAACAGATCTACCACGGAGGTTCACTGAGAACCTCATTTTTTTTCCCTGGCATCATGCAACTAAGTACTGAATACCTAGGTGGCAAAACGCACAAAAATCGCGATTTGGCAGTGAACTTGGCACAAATCCGTTGTCAATTCGCAAACCATTATAGTCAAAATCGCAAAGTTGTCTACCCAATCCATGAATTGGACTAGTCACCAGCTCACCAATGTGGCAGTAAAGCGAGGCAAGCTGTGATATATGCCGCATTAAATGTGTGACCATGCAGCATCAATTGAGGATTTATGATTACGCAAATCGAATAGTGTGTGCTCTCGAACATCTAAACAGCAGGAGTCGAACCAACAACATCATTCATTGAAGAGCTGATCCCTTCATGATGCCAACTAAACCGTTTTGCCTACCAGGCAGGATATGACAGTAATATGCTCCACAGAACTTGCATAAATACATGCATTATTGCGATAATTCCTTGTCATTACCGGGTTATGTATTTCAAGGTTATGTTAGAAACTAAATTCCAAATAATTAGGCACAGTGAAGGCACTCTGGGAATTGTGAGTTGTGACAATTTTAAAACACACTTTCGGGCACTTGTATCCATAAGCACTATTCCATTTGCACTGGGAAGTAGGCACTTGAATCAATACTAACAGGTCCATACTTCTCCAAATTTATAGGCAAATGGCTTCCTTATCGAAAAGTCCCCCATTTACTGAAGGGAAAACTGTCCGAACAGCTTGGGATGAAGGTCAGCCGTCAGCCATATCATGAGAATTGCAAGGACGATTGCACGGTCTCACAAATGTTAAAAGAATATTGAAGGTCCGGAGCAGATTAGGTCATGAATAACATAAAAAGCATAAAAGACCAAACGCAGTAGTTCGAGGTACCGTCAAAGGATTAAAAGATGACTACCAAAGAGAGAACTAACCGGACGTAAAGGAAGGCCAATCGGACTCAAGACAGAGTCTGGTGCAGGAATTAATCTTTCTCTAGGATGATGGAACCTACAAACTGCACCGAACTTACAGTCTCCAGTCTTCATGTAAAACTGGCATTCAGGTTGTCCAGGTCTCTCAGGGAATACGTTATCTCTCTGCAATGTGTAGTATCCTACAGGTAAAGAGCTAGTACGGTATGAAGAATATGACCCTTGAGGTCCTTCATTAAGTACTTCATTCTGGCGTGAAGTTTCATACATCTGACTGCTTCCAGCTGCTTGATGTTGGTTCTCCGGAGATGAAAGTGAACCTAGACCCTGTAAAAATGTCTCTATAAGCACGTGTGCAAGCAAGCATAAGTTAACAAAAGTCCTTTTGCCAAAGCTCTAAGTCATATATAAAAGACAGATATGTTGCAGGTGCACTCTGTGTATGTTTATCAAGGTCGTAATAAAGAAGCAGTAAACAATCATACAGTAATACAAAGTAACTGCATTTTAAACTTCACAAAATCTAACTTTGTGCAGCCATGGCCACAAAAAGGTTTAATTTGACAATAAATAATACTTCGGAGAATCAACACCGTGCTTTCCTTTGTGAGCAATTACTAACGATTTTTGCCTCTTGCATAGCAAATCAAATACACCTAAAATATTTTGATAGGAAATTTCATGTTCCTATGTAGCCAAGGAGAGAGGCTTCGAGACACCATTTAGAAGAGAGAATTCATGGGCCTAGGTTACGGCATTCCAAAACATTGTTAAGGATTAGCAATTGATTTCTTTCCATTTTCTGCTTCTACCTTCTCTCTCCATTAAATGAATACCTTTTGAGCAAATTTCCAGAAAAAGACTAGGAATTTGTTAGCTCCCTAACCTAGTAAAGATTCTTCTATTGAAGTGTCTGATCAAAATTTTTAAATTGCAAGCAAAGTTCATCCATCTGCTTTGAGGTGGATAAAAGTGAATTTAGAGATTTCATTTATATTTTCAATACTTGGGATAATATCAATAAACCCCTTAAGGTTAGGGGTAGTATCAGTCAACCCCCATGTCTCTTACAAGTTTGCATGTCAGTCCAGAATATGAAACCTCTGTTGCAACGAAGGCCAAATGTTAGCAATCTATTAGTCTTTTATATGGTTTTCGAGTTTATACGGCCATACTGTATGCTGGAAGTGCAAACACAGGAGTTGTACACTATACTCTCATTCCTTTTCTCCCTTCTCCCGTCAACTTCCATCTTATCACCAATCTAGAATGCAGCACTTATTCATCAAAACCAACTCGCTCATCATGAAAGGTTCGCCCTTGTCCCGTAATAAAACCAGTTGTTGCTGATCTCCTTCAGGAGTTCAGCTATCACAAACGACACGTTCCAAATGTTCCTTGAAATTCTTGCGATGCTAAATTAAGTTGCTATGATATGCCTGGACTCAACTGACCAATGACCATGTCATGGAAAAGGGAATGAAGCAAAATAGTTACCTGCATGTCATTGCCAAAGAGATTTAAGCATAGCAATCAGAATCAACCCACTTAACAAGAAAGCGAAAGAATCAGCCCACCTGTTCCTCAATTAATCCAAGCCTGTGATGAATAAAATCGACACACCTCTACTCCACCGCCACCATGGCTCACCTCACCCTCAACATCACCACAACCCCATTAACACTAATACACCAGGCACTCGCAACCATTCTAACCAGTCACCGCCAACCGATCCACAGCACCACTTTGACACCTTCTCTTTTCCCTCTCTAGCACCTCTTGCTCGCTGAAACAAGTGTATCCATCACCAACAATCATCTCAACAACTTCTTCTTTGCTTGGTTCTGTACTTCCGCTTCTTGCTCTACAATACCTCCAATTTCCACCTAGACTTTCATCATCCAATTGCAATATATAGCAAGTGAAACCACGAGCCTAATTAATCTACCCTCGCAAGCACAAGCACATGTAGCGGTGGTGACACTGAGATGGGGCTTGGCCATGGTGGTTTACAATGAGCAAGAAGATGAAAATGGGTGAGGAAGAGTAGATGACATAGACGATGGGTATGGGAGTAGCTATACTTGTGGAACCACAATGATGATGGTGGGTTGTTGAAGCCTGAAGGACTCGGATGGTGTTTGGGCAAAGTGACTGGCAGAGAGAGAAGTGGATAAAGATTAATGCAGATGGGTCATTTCCTTAAACCTCTTAAGGCCATTTATATTTCATCCAGTAAGCGAACAGATATGATGCTTCCCATAGATAATGGACTTGGTTGAGATTACCCCGTAATGTAAAGTGTTAGTTGATATTATTTCTACATTATTTGCAAGCATGCAGAAGCTTTACAAGGAAGATAAAAATCATGATTTACAATGGAAGGCAGTCTAGCAGAAGGGTAGCAGCTGTTGTATTCTTCCAGACTGCATAGACACCACAAGTAGCCATAAAGTCCCTCCAGTCCAACCAGCATACATAGTAAAGGCCACCAAACTTTTGAGCATTTGCTAAAAGAGTATGGAAGAAACAAAAGAAGAGGGAAAACGTACACTGTATGCATTCCATCCTGGAACAGACACCACCCCCTGAGGTAGAATCATTGGCGTATAACTCGAAGGGCCTTGCCAGCGTGGACTAGTAATGAAGGAAGTTCTGGACAAGGGCCAGTTTGTAATCCCTCCTGAATATGACTGCTGACCAGGAGTTGTTGGGGAGTGGACAGGAGGATAAACAGGAGAACCACGAAACGAGACCATCATATTAGACGGTTGAGGATGGTGGAATTTACAAGTGCTTCCAAACTTGCACTGTCCAGTTCTCAAATAATAAGCACACTCAATGTCATTCTGCATGAAGTAGAAAAGAGAAGGAAAATTAAATCAATATATGATACGATTAATTCAGATAAGAGGCATGGGCATGCCGAGAAAGTAAGCGTGATCATATCTGACATGTGATAATATACTGGCAGATACAACACAGTTTATAGGTTGGAATGTCTTTCTAAAAATTTTAATTTTGATTTCTTATAATGGGGCCATGATGGGTCGAACATGTTTATAAATGAGTACTTCCTTAAAAAATACTCCCTTGTTTTCAAAAATATAATGGCTAGAAGCGCACTCATAATAATGCTCCAAATACAATAAATCCGGTGAAATTTTGGGTAAACAACAGGGCGCTCCCTTAAGCAATGCATCGCACCTGCCTCCAGGTATTTTGGGGGCATTGCGTCAGCGCCTGCATGTGGGTTCCCGAACCGCACCGGACAAGTTCGGAAATAGAAGTTAGACTAGAATCATAGACTTCGTTACCAAGTCTGAACTTAGGTTCTTTAACACGTAAGCTGATGAGCAGAATCAGAGTAAAAAAATTTGACGGTGTTTTCTGGAGACCAAGTAATTAGCAGAAAAGTCAACAGAGTTAGAGAGAGCAGACTGTAAGTTGGGGTCCACGGACAAGGTTAAGAATAAAAGTGGAGCAGGAACTACAGCAGATAAAAGCCCAGGAAATGAGGTTGTAGATGCCAAGAAGAGGCAGAAGGGTGATAGAATCATATTAATTAGTAATGAGAAAGGAGAGTATGAATAAAATAAGCACGTATGCCCCTCGGATAGGACTAGCAGACTCTATCAAGAAGAAATTTGGGAGGATTTGTATGTTGTTGCACAGAAATAACCCGCGGTAATGAGTTGTTTGTCGGGGGAGTTTAAATGGACATGTCGAAAGAACTAGTGGAGACTTTGAGATGGTACATGAAGGATTGGGTTTTGGAGATAAGAACGAATCAGAAGAAGACCTTTGATTTGACAATAGCGAACACCTTCTCCAAGAAAAGAGACTTACATTTAATAACTTCTAGTAGTGGGTCATATTGCAGATTTTTTTCCTCAGATTATGTAAATTTTAGTAGAGCGTTATCTAAAGATTACAAGGTCAATCCTGTTGCTGCTGGACATAAATAACAGAGTCGGAATAGGAAGGTCAAAGGTGAGAGACATCCGCAAACTAGGGAATTTGAATGGGGAAAAAGATTAAGTATTTTAAGGCTATGTTGATTAAACATTTTTAAGGCTATGATGAGCCTAATATAATGTCGATTGAGATGTCTACTTGTGGTGGGAGAGTTTCTAGAGAGGTCTTTAGAAAGTTCAAAGGCAAAGGCCCTCTAGTTAAGGGAACTTGTTTGCGGAAAGAGAAGGTCCATAAAGCAATTAAATTAAAGAGGGAATGTTAGAAAGCGTCGCGTGGATGCAGGAATTAGGAGAATGTTAAGAAGTATAAGCTGGCTAAAAAGGAAGCAAAGAAGGCAGTATGAGAGGCTAGAGCAAGACTTATGAAAGTTTATACCAAATACTAGGTACTAAGAGGGTGAAAAAGGTTCTACAAGCTAGTTACGGTAAACAAAGGAGAAGTAGAGACTTAAATCGTTTATATGTATTAACAATGAGAATCTGAGGTTATTAGTAAAAAGATGAGGTTAGTAAGAGATGAAAAGGAAATCGAAGATAATTTTGGAGAACTATATGACTAATTTGTTGATACTGAGTGGAGGTTTGTTCACAGAATCAAAACCATATTGAGATGAAGGAAACTTTGGAAAATATGAAAATTGGAAAGGTTATTGGACCAGACAGTATTCCTACTGAGGATTCATAGAGCTTAGCGCCGCAGGCATAGGTGGATTGACTAAGTTGTTTAACAAGATCTTAGAGTTAAGAAAATGCCAGCGGAGTGGAGGAAAAGCACTATATAAGAGTGGACAAGATATCAAAAGCTTCAACAACTATAGACTGATCAAGATCACGAGTCATGCTATGAAGCTTTGGGAAAGAATAACTGAATATAAACTGAGAAGGGAAACTAAAAAATTTTAGAAACAATTTGGTCGCATCCCTAAGAGATCCAACATTGTAGCTATTTTCTTGAATAGGTGATTGATGAAGAGATTAATAGAGAGGATCTTCACATGGTCTTTACAGAGATGCAAAAAGCATAAAATAAGGTACCAAGGAAGTTACATGGTGGGCTCTAGAAAAGAAAGGATTGCCTATCAAGTATGTTGATGTGATTAAGGTTATCTACGATAGAGCAACCGCTAGTGTCAGAACAATTGATGGAATGACTGCATTTCGGATTACAAGGACTTCATCAAGGGTCAGCTTTAAGCATACATCTGTCAACTTTGGTTCTGGATGAGCTTACTAAGAATATTCCTGGTTTCTTTAACATGAATTTTGGGAATGATGACTAATTATCAATTTATCAACACCGCAAAAGCTAGAGATGTGGACCTCAAATCTCACTCAACTTGACTAAGCCTTTGTCCAAAACTAGTTGGCTCAGCTGGATCCCAACTATCAATTAAGCTAAATGTTTCACAATCCACCATGGTCACTTTTGATACATGGAATATAATGATGACTTCCTTTTCCCGTTCGGTTTTACAAAAGTATGCCAACTTTCCATGCACGTACCAAAGGTTGGCTGATACTTGTTCACGTTATGCGGCGACCAACCAAAATATTACAATAACAAGAAATAAGATAGCAGTGGATTTAGAAAGTCAACATCTAAGAAATTAGTAACTTCACTGATATTGGCCAAATAAAAACATAGAAATAATATATTCCAAACCGGTCGAAGTGGGTAGCCCAAGACGTTTAGTGAAACTCTTCCAACAATCCCAGCCTTGTCTCTAGGGTGATCAAACTTGCACGTCGCTCCAAACTTGCAAGTTCCTGTCTTCAAGTAGTACTGGCAAATTTTTGAAAACCATAATGTCAAGCATATAGCAGGTCAATCGTCTGAAAGACTAACTGGTGTCTGCAGTAAACATAAATCGCTCAAGTTCCAAATTGACAATGCTGACTTTAGCCACACAACATAAAAAAGAAAAAACTGATAGACAAAGCTAAGAAAATGTTAATTAGAATCTTTATTCATCGAACTTGCAGAAAAGAAGTATTGAACTCTGTACAGATACTATGTGCAAGCTTATACCATCTATTGCTTGGTCTTCAATTTATTAGACTTGGTTAATAGGTCACAAGTTATTTAACAAGCTAGTTGGATTCAATATCAGTCCAAGATATACATAATCAGGACATCTATGCTTCCGATATGTACCAAGAGTAAATCCCGAACAAATAGAGTGTCTAAAGCCAAATAAGAGCTTTAATCCAATTCATAAACTAGACATTTCAGTTTTCTCGGAGCTATAAAATCATGCAAGGATACAAAACAACCATTCTTAGAAGCCCATTCTTGAATGAGAGTCCAGAGGTTAATGAAATCAGACTTCAAACCATCTATCTTTTGATACCATGATATCATTGTTTCCTTTGACAGATGAAAGCCACCAATTGAAGGGAGTTGATCTCAAAAAGGGGACGGTCTAGTACTCCAACCTCGATATGATGAAACAAGTTGATGTCCAAGTTGCCACGATAATGAAATGGAAAAAAACAGGTACGATGCACTTAGTGTCCCCGTTATCCAAAAGAAAAATATGTACAAAGCCTCCTAAGTGAAAACCACATGAATTGCTACTCATAGATGAGTCGAGTCCTTGAACTGTTCTGTGGGTTCAATTGGGAACCACAGCTAAAAGGAGGTGTAATTTCTTCTGGTCTATAAGTGCATCAGGTGAGTAAACAAGAAGCTAGAATAAACGTTCCTATAGACCCATGGATCTCATATGCAAGAAAGCAGACTCAGAACCAGCTGCAAACACCGCCGCCACCACATCTCACACAGAGGGGCAAACGCCACCATCAGCTCCCACCGCTCCCCTTCCTTCACCGCCTTGGCCGACCACCATCTCTCTCCCTCCTTTCTTACTGACTAATGAAAAAACATGAGAAGACTGCTTAATATGCAAAACCTACGATACAGGCATTGTTTTCTGACACCAAAATTCAAGACCAAGCCTTAAATGCACATAATCAACTTTTTATACAAACCAGAAGATACAAGGACTACAAAAGAACCCTTCCTGATCCAGAGAGACCCCGGAGCACAAAGATCTCAGGAAACATGTTCCTACCTCAAGAATGAATTTTACAAAGCCTCCTAAGCGTCTTTTTTCTGTTTCAACCAAGCACACCACTGAAGACACCATGCTACCCAGCCATAAGCCGAGCCCACACCTCCTAAAGCAGCAATGCATCGACTCCAACAATTAGCCCTAGTTAACGATAACAAGAAGGCCCCAAGGAACATTATTAACAAATGATCCATAGCCTTCTCCAACCCCTCCAGCATGGAAATCGAAACGATTTGAGGTGGGTAAAGTAGACATGTTTGAGCTGCAACCATTCGCAATTTAAAATGTAATCGTAACAAAACACACCAGCAAAGACAGAGGCACCGTCACCCAGATCAGAGTTACCTAAAACATGGTTTACCTGGGTATATCGTACGGGTATGAGTCGAGGTGTGCGGTATGTTATGCTGGGGTTCACCGATGCGGAATGCTTGTGTAAGATTGCTATATCACTCACACGCATCGGCAAATATACATAGATAACTACATAAACATATTCATATAGATATACAAATATGCACATATACACAAATAGATACATATAGGGAGCTGATCCCTTGCCATTGCTGGTAACTTAACTTAAGTTGCCAGCGCCATCCGGTCGTGCATCCTTCGCGGATGGAAGGCCACATTCGACTTTTTTTTTTTTGACCTCCCCGTCGTCCGCTACATAATGTAGCGGATGATTAGGGACCCAAATCTCCATCTCCAATTTGCAGCTGTCTCTATACTCTCTATCCTCTTTCTTCTCACTGTCTAAATCCACCATACCCAAAACAATTCCGACCACCTTCATACCCACCATTGCCAATCAGTTTTTACTAGATTTCATTAGATAGTTCCCTTCACATTGCAGTTCCGCCACCACCATCATCCATCAAGTATTGCTATTCAAGCACTCAAGATGGGATAAAAAAAATTCGGTAAACAAAAACAAAAACCCAAAAACTACTGAACTATAAATTGGCGGTGGTGGTTAGGTATTAGAGCAAGGCAGATTTGTGGTTGACTTGGCAACGCTGGCGGTGGCTTTCATGGTGGGCTGTGGCGTTGGCTACAGGCAATGTCGGCGAAGAAAGATCTGATAGAAGGTGCACAGGTCGATGCCGGCGGTTGTGGTGCGATGGCTAGTAGTTTTGGTGGGGTGGGTGGGTGGGTGGTGGGTACTGAAAAATGATGGTGGTGCTGGGTGGTGGGTGATGCTCATGCGACGGTGGTCGTGGAGATTAGACGTGTTAGGCACGGTGGTGGTATGTTGTAAAAATACGGGCGGTGGATGGGTGTCGTTGCTGATTGAAGGGCATGGTGGTTATGGTTGGGGTGGCGATTAGTGGGGGCACCGACGATAGGGAAATGGAGGGGTAGAGGGGAGGGGGGAGGGAAGGGATTTGGGGGGGAGAGAGGGAGAGAGAGAGAGAGAGATTAGGGTCCCACTAGTCTGCTACATCATATAGAGAACGGAAACTGTTCCAATTTAAGTTAAACAGGGTGAGGGCATTTTGGTCAAAATTTTGTAGCGGACGACGGGGAGGTTAACAAAAAAATTCAGATCTGTCCGGCCAACTGTGATGGATAGATGGCCAGATGGTGTTGATAACTTGAGTTAAGTTGTAAGCAGTGGTAAGGGATCAACTCCCATACATCTACATTATACAAATGCATGCATAAATATACATATATATTTGTGTGTGCGCGTGCGTAAATACATCTTCTTAGATGAAGAAGGCCTCAAACTACGTAGTTTTACTTAATTTTAACTAATTCTACCACCGGGAAAAAAAAAGACAATACAAGTTCAACACAACAGGTAACCATAGGCCACCCCCACGTGCACCACCTACAACCAGCAAAAAGCAACCACCACATCACCACCTCCAAACCACACCAACTAATAACCTCCTCTAATCAAATTCACGATAACCACATCCACAAGATTTCCAACCACGAACTCTGAAAATAACCACAACCAAAATATACATAATCAACCATTTCTGATCTGCCAAACGGTGTCGCCATCAGGAAGAGCCTGGTCAACAACAACACCCCACCATTCAACACAACCTTCACATAAAACAAATCCTAAACATTTTCGTCACCATCACTTCATCACGACTCCACTGACCTCTAAAACCACATCGCCATCAAAGCACCCTATTATCTGCACCTCAACATCTAAAAAACTCTTAACACCCCCCCCCCCAACCCACAAAGATCCATGTCAACCACCACCACCACCATCAATTTGTTGAAATGATCTGAAATCACCCGATAGTTGCAGAGGTCACTTATGGTGGCGAGGCATGAAAATGGTGATAGAAAAAGATACTGAAACCCAACGTCCAATCAAAGTTCCTTCGACCTCTTTATGCAGATCAGGGATTTCACTGAGGCGACGATGGCGGCAAATTCCACCGAAGGCGAACGGTGGTTAGGGCATGGTGGTCTGGGATTTCAGTGGTGGTTGAGGTGGTAGGCGTGGTTATTGGTGGATGGCATTGGAGATAGGCGCGGTGATGATAGGAAGATGGGAAGCAGGCGATGATGATGGAGAAGGTGGGTCGTCGGCGCTGTTGGTGGTGCTGAAAATGGTGATTGGAGGGTAGAATTACAAACAAACAAGGAGTCCTTGGTTGCAAAACGAAAAATACTATACTTAATTAAACTACGTAGTTTTGAAGGCCTTTTTTTTCTGAGTTATCTAGGAAGCCTTATCATATTCACTTTCCCCGGTGTGTGTGTGTGTACACACAAATATATATATATATATATAGCTGTTCCATTGGCAACTAAAGTTGCCAGTGCTGAATATATGGACGGTTTAGATCTTTTTTTGGCCTTTTCTTAAGTCTGTCCACCTAATAACATATCGGATGAGACCTCTTACCTTTTTGCCCCTTTATTTTGAGGGAAATGAAAAGGAAGATGTAACCATCCGCCCTATTATGGGGCAGACGATGATATTCAAAATGAATGGGTCACAATGTTTGCATTGAAGGCAGCTCAATTTGGATCAGTTTTTGTGAAGAAGAGATCTGGGTAAAGAATTATCGTGGTTCATCCTCACCTGTCACTGCAACCGTCATGGGTGGCAACTGCAGAACGAGGAGGGGCATCATCCCCCGCGTTTACACACCGTGTCTCCTCTGTCTCACCCACAACCTCTCTACCCTTCCAGCTACCACCCCCCCCCCCCAAAAAAAAAAAAAAAGAAGTCATCTGTCAACCATGATCACCACCACCCATACCCTCACCATTCAATCACCCTAACACTGCGTACCGAAGTCCTTCGTCATACAACAGATCTGTTGCTTCGTCCGCCTCAACTATCAGCCTCCATCACCTATGACCACTACAATCTACAACATCATCACCCATAACCACCATCATCGCATCATCGGTACCATCACCGATTCACCAACCACAACTTCGGCACTAATCACCATCGATTCCCCTTTGAGACCTCCATCAATCCCACCTATTAAAAGCTGGCTGAGCTTCGTGGCCCAAATCATTTACATATACAGAATTGTGTTGATGTGTGCTTGTCTGTTGTCTGTGCATGTAATGTGTATTTCACATTAAGGTGCTTAGTGCAAATCGGTGGTTGGGTTGGATTTTAAGTAGATTATGGTGGTTGGTTCGTTGCCGATTAGGATGGTGGTGGTTGCTGGCGGCGATGATAGGCAAGGAAATTTCGAGTTATTGTCATATGGGCATGTGATCAGTAGTGTAAGAATTTCCTTTGGATGGGAATGGTGGTGTTGGCTGTTTGGAAGTTTCGATGATAGGGCGAATGGTCACATTTTCACATTTCCGTGCTTTACACGCAAAACAAAGGGCAAAAAATAAAAGGTCTTGACTACAAATCTAGCCTATTCACAAATCGTGTATGGACTGGAAGCTGATCCATTGACAGCGTCGGCAACTTCCGTAAGTTCTGATCTGGCCACACACAATATTTTGACGGTCCAAATCTTTTTTGGAATTTTTTAAGTCCTTCCGCACAATATGTAATGGACAAGATTTTTACCTTTTTGCCCCTTTGTTTACGGGAAAAGAGTATATCTCCGTCCTCCCTATTATGGCCTTGATAGCTTTTGTTTGTGTATTTGTGCTGTGTGTTCTTCATTTTCAGTCCAATCCGATGCCATCCCATAAACCAAAACTAACAAAATCCAAGTCTGGAAGACAACACATGTCCACCACCGCAGTCGCCGCCAACCACCACCATTAAACCTAATATTTTCAACCTAATCCAACCTAAATACCCAAGTAAAATTGAAATCTCATCCAACCTAACCACTAATTTTCCACTGAAAACCATCCAAATCCCAAGACATACACACAAACAAGCATATGCGCGCGCACTATATCACACACATGCACACTGTAAGCGATCGCCTGGACTACCACCACCACCAACCCATCGTCCCACGTCAGCCCACACCGATCACCACAATCCCACCACGACCCTCCACAAACTAAAATTAATGAAAATCATATCAGAAAAATGATTAGGTAATTTCAATACCAAATCAAATATCAGTCAGCATTGCTAAAAGGATACACATAAATAATAGATCCAAACAGGTCGGTGTGGCTTTCGGTGGTGGGTGGTTGTAGGCAGGGGTGGTGGTCGATGATGGCAGTTGCTGAGTGGTGAGTGGTGGGGGGTTTTGATAATGGCAGTTGTTAATATGCATAGGTGGTTCGGTTATCTCTCTAAGGTGGTTGTTGTGGATCTGTGGTGGTGCGGAGGTCGAGTCGCTGGTGGTGGTAACTTGTGGGAGCGGTGGCTTAGGGGTAGAGAGAGAGAGAGAGAGAGTTCGTGTATGAAGGAAAATGGGTAACGGTAAAAAAGAGGATAAAACACAACATAGATACACAAACCAATAACAACGGTCCACCCCATAATAGGACTGAAGGATATTTTTGTTTTTCATACTGTAAACAAACGGGTAAAAATGCAAAAGGTCTTCCCTGGTAAATTATTGGGTGGACGGCATAAAAGCGTGAAAGAAAAGATCTGGACCGTCCAAGGTCACAAATGGACGGCCAGATCAGTGCTGGCAACTTAGGGGGAGTTGCCAGTACTGTCAACGTATCAGCTCCTTTTATATGTTACCAACAATAGGGTTTCCTATTTGACAAAAAATCCTCATTTGCGTGAAGTCTCTCTCTCCAACGTTTTTTTTTTATAATGAAAAATGGAGTCCCAAAGCCTCAAGAAAAGCCCTAACCGCGTAAACTTACCTAGAAACATTAAACCTTTGGCTTGTCTAAGTTAATGACACTAATGTGAAAATTAAGTTGTAAAACGGCCAAGTCTACAAACTCAATTACTGCCCCTGATTATATAATCTCCCACTCTTTCCTAATACTTTTTCGATTTCCCTATTATATTCTTTTTACTTGCTAAAAATAACAATGTTTCCTTCTCCAAGGTCCAAACTGTTCGCTTTCTCTGGAACAAAGCAACAGCAATATGCAACTCCTTGTAATAGCCTAAATATGGAGCTTTTTTTCCCAGATTGCAACAGGGAGACATCACCTTCTCTGCCTTGCACAATCAGGCACGTTCAATTCCTACAAATTTAACTTTAAATGATTCTTGTACTATCTTTATCAACTCTATGATACCACTGTTAGGTTACGCCAATGTTGGAGTACGAGTACCGAACACATTGCATTTGGGCACCCACGAGCTAGTATGCACTACACTAGGGTCGTGGGAGAATTAGTTAATACCGACGCAGACTTCCTTACAAAACCTCTTGTCTATCATTTCAGTATCCAGCACCTTTTTATTTTTTCGCGCGGGGTGGGGTGGGGGAGGGGGGGGGGGAGGATGTGAGGGGGTTGGCGGGTGGAGTGGGGAATCAGTGAGTCTCACCCATGGGGAAATATACATGACCATGCTCACCGACCATAGGACAGTGCAGAAAAACGAGAGTGTATCCTCTTCTCCACACACTTGCAATTTGAAAAGTACAAGATGGACTTCAAGTTTCTCTTCAGAGGAAGGTATCCTCTTTCATTAGATCTCCATGCCTATCACAGGCCAAGCTAAACAAATCAACAACTTGCAGCTATAGTCATAAATTCTCTTTATGTCACCAACACTTATGGAACTGTGGCTACTTAGTCCACCCCATATTCCACAATACCAAAAAGCTCATGCAACGAACCTCTAGCAGGCATTTGGCACATCAACTCCCTGACCTAAGAGAATCACAATCCCCCACAATTTCCTGTAATAATTTCCGCTGATAAAAGAAACCCAACCACCCACCACCCTGTGAATAGCAATCACACAAAATTTTGCCTGGTTTAGCCGCCTCGCGTGATGCCTTCCCACAAGAAAATCTATCAGGAGTCTATCCAACTTGCTGTAGATCAAAGAAGTTGGAAGAAGAGAAAAAGAATAATTTAGGAGACTCGAGAAGTGCTCCACTCAAAGTTGTTTCCTGCCCTGCAAAAAAGTATGGCCCTTCAACACAGATCACCTTTTATCAAAGCTACCAACTAGCCCATCCCACAATTTGTATCTTTACAAGGGGCTATCCAAGGAAGACCCAAGAAGTTCCCTGCGAGAAAGCTCTCTTATAACCCAAAACCACTGCGCAATACATCAGGGTCATGTACCTCCATGATGACCTTCCTCTTAAATATGTTACCTTCTAATGAAAGGTTGGCTCAGAGACGAAAGAAAAGATCTCAAGTTGTTATTCCTTCACGTCAAAGAAAATAACTTTATCATACTGAAAAAGTCACCTCATGAGTATAAGTCGTGAACCTTACTCTATGCAAGTTGGATATATAGAGAAAAGAAAACATAAAAGTATTGGTGACCCTAAGCACGGAGTGTATCTATCGAGTGTATTCGCATCATTTGAAGACATAACCAGTTGAGTCAGATTCTACCCTAAAAGTAGATAATGTGTACATGCCTGACATTCAGGTTGTCCTATTCTTTCTGGATATTCTCCCCTCATCCTTGCAGTGGCAATAGCCTGTAAGAAAAGAATGTAGTGGATTAACATGATAAAACATAAAGATATATAGTTTCGTAGCTATTGGCTAGCTGTATCTATGTGAGTACAAAGAGTATGTGCAACGTCAGTGTGTATGTGTAGAGTTGTCAAACGGGCCGGGCGGCCCGCGGGCTGGGCCCGGCCCGGTTCTGGCCCGGGCTGGCCCGGCCCCGGCGATGAACAGTAGCGGCCCCAGCACAGCGGGCTTGGGGCCTGGGCCTGGACCAGGCCGTCAATTGCTGCGAAAAAGCCCGGCCCGGCCCGGAAACGGGTTTGGCCCGGCCCGAAGTCGGCCCGGGTCTGCTGCCCGGATCTGGCCCGGTATGCGGCCCGGATCTGGCCCGGTCTGCGGCCCGGGTCTGGCCCGGTTTTGGCCCCACTTGTTTGAATTTTTTTGTTTTTCCCCCCCTTTCTTCCACCCCTTTTCCAAAATTCCACTTTTACCCCCCCAACAGCAATATAACGGCTAGTTTGGGGGGTATTTTAGTCTAACCTATATTTTTCAACTCCTTTACACTCTTACCCTCCCCAACAACTATAAACGGATAGTTTGTAGGGGTATTTTGGTCTTTTGTGAAGTTTCTAAAATCTATAAATTCACACCATTTCTCTCTAATTTTTCACACCAATCTTCTTACTCTCTCTTACCTAAACATTCTATATTTCTACAAGCTTTGCTACTATTTTCCTCTCCAATTACTACTCTTGCTAATTACTACTAGTATTTACTAATTAGTACTCTTGTTTATTAATTACTAGTCTTGCTAAATTCTTTTTAATTACTACTCTTGCTAATTACTACTAGTATTTACTAATTAGTACTCTTGTTTATTAATTACTAGTCTTGCTAAATTCTTTTTAATTACTAACTCTCTAATATTTGTTACTCGTTCATTCTTTTAATTGTTATTTCTTATTACTACTCTTATACTTGTGTATTTAGTTACTCTTACAAAGTTTAGCGTGAAATATGGCTGGATTATTGAAGAAAATGAGGCGTGCATCGTCATCACGAAAAACATCATCATCATCGCAAGCACCACCACCAGCACAAGCGCCAGCGCCACGGCCATCACAAACACCAATCCAAGCACCAACACAACCATTCGTTCCTGGACGAATGAGTACAGGCTGTATGATAGATACCCAAGCCAATTGGGAGTTCAATCAAAACATTCCAGATTTTGAATACACGCCTGATGAAGACCCCCCGCATTATAGTCAAGGACGCAGCTCGGTTGGCGAAGCTACTACTCCGTGGCATAATCTCAACCCTATGCCTGGTCATGATGAAGAAGGGCCGAGCAATGCCTCCGGTAATGAGCCAGAAGTCCAAAAGGGGAAAAAAAGAAAGCCGAGTGTTGGAATCATTTCGATGTAGTTACGGTGGACGGCATCCGAAAAGCTCGATGTAAGTACTGCGCTAAATTATTTTCGTCTGGTAGTGGTAATGGACATCTTAACAGGCATTACCCTCTGTGTGCACCTCGACAAGGCCACGTCGAACCTACCCAAACGCAGTTATCTTTTGACGGTAAGTTATTTGTTTATAATCAGCGAGAGCAAAGAGACGGTCTCGCTGAATTTGTTATTCATGATGAACAAGCCTTTTCTTTTGCCGATAATCCTAAGCACTCTAGATATATGAACACATACGTTCAACCTTTGTACAAAAAGGTTCATAGAAACACAACTAGATCCGATGCACTCCGACAGTACAATGCTGCTAAAGCACGCCTTATCGATTATTTCGATAAATTTGAAGGTAAAGTTAGTCTTACTTCTGATATTTGGCAATCTCCTTATACTTTTGTTAGTTATTCTTGTGTGACCGCTCATTGGATTGATGTAGATTGGGTTATGCACAAGAGAATCATCGCTTTCGAGCACTTCCCTTATCCGCACGATGGAATGAACATTGCTATTCTTATATTAAAAGCATGCACCACATTTAAAATTAAGGATAAGATTATGAGTGTTAGTTTTGATAATGCTTCTAATAATAAAGTTGCTGTTGCAGCTTTAAAGGAGACGCTTCAACCTGTACTTAACGGTGAATTATTTCATGTTCGCTGTGTTTGTCACATTATTAATTTAATTGTTCAAGATGGTTTAGCTGCTGCAGGAGATATTCTTGTCAAAATGAGGGGTATGACAGCGTATGTTAATAGCTCGAGTCCGAGAACACAACAATTTAAAACGTTGTGTGTTCAATATAATATGCCTCGCAGGAGAGCAGTTACAGATGTGGTCCACAGGTGGAACTCTACATACCACATGCTTTTACACATTCTGGCATACCGAGAAGTCTATACGCATTTTCTACTAACCCAGTTCCCAGCCGGCTTGCCAACTCAAGAGGAATGGCAGATGGCCACATACCTAGCTGAATTTTTGGAGGTATTCTACACGTCTACCAATTTATTGTCTGGTACGTACTATCCCACCTCTCCTCTCGCTGTAATAGAAATTCTGAAGATGGCTACAATGTTAACAAAATGGAGATATATAGGACCCTTTAAGGAAATAGTAAAAGTGATGGATCAAAAATTTAATAAATATTGGAGTAAGCTGCCTGCTATTTTTACTGTGGCTACTTGTTTAGATCCTAGGTTAAAGTTGCATGGCGTGAACGCCTCGATACAAGAGATATCGAAATTAATGTGCTACACAGCAGAGGAGACAACCGCATTCACAGCAAAAGTGAGCAAGAGGTTTGAGGACTTGTTCAACGTCTATCGTAATTCTGCTGACGTGCGCGGGCGAGCTACATCATCATCCACTGTTGAGAGGTATTATGCGCCATACCTTCAGGGCTTTGAACATCTAGTAGCAAGACAACTACCAGGTGAAGGTACTTCTAATTCGGCAGGTTCGTATACTTTTTCCTCTTTTAATGAGATTGGTGTATATGCAAATACTGATCATTATTCTGATTTATCAAGGCAAGAACAGGTTAATTTTAATTTGTTAAATTTTTGGAAACAAAATCAAAACATGTATAAAACTTTATCCCAAATTGCACGGGATGTACTGCCAGTGCAAGCCTCCACGGTTGCTTCAGAGTCGGCATTTTCAGCCAGCGGGAGGGTTTTGGATGACAGGAGGAGTCGTCTTAACCCCGAGTCGCTCGAGCTATGTGTATGTTGGAAGGATTATCTTGATGCGAAATACCGCGAGCAAGATAAACCGATTGATGATAGGAAGAGCAGTGACTCGGATATTGAAGTACTTCTGGATGATTAGGTAATTTGTTTTTATTTTCCTCTTTTGATCCTTTTGGTTGACGTTGCAGATTTCTTGATCTTTGATTGCTGATATTTTGGATAGACATGCATTATTATTTTGATTGTTAGAATTTTAAGAATAAATTTTTTCACAAAATATACTTTTTTTTCCATATATATAAAATAAATTTTTACAAGCAAGATATATATTTTTTCGTATATATAAAAAAATAGGTAACTTCGCCTGTTTGTTTACAAGCAGCCGGTCCCAAGCCCGGATAAAAGGAGGAGGGCCTATGAATACATTTATTAATTTTCTATATAAATTGTTATGTGTTAAGATTTTATTAATAAAGCTCATCAAGAAGAGTATGAAAATGTTTAACATATAATAAAAAATATAATGGCTAACAAATAAATATGTATATACATACATACATATATATGTATATTACTTATAATGAAATAAAAGGATAAAGATTAGGTTCGTTAAATTGTGAATATTGCCTAGAGATGAAATTTAAAATTGAATAACAAGAAGAAAAAAAAAGGGCCCGGGCCCGGCCCAAGCCCGGCCCTAGCTATTGGGCCTAGGGCCTGGGCCTGGACTGGGCCTAGGTTTGCCTTCGGCAGGCCCGGCCCGGCCCGGTTGGCAGCCCCACTGGCCCGGCCCCGGCCCGGCCCCACAGCAGGCCCGACGGGCTTGGGCTGGGCCGGCCCAAGCCCGGCCCTTTGACATCTCTATGTATGTGCATATAAACTTCTTTATGTTGGCATTAAAACTATCACATATGCCAAACATATCGGTAGATAACCAGAATGATTGAATGAATTATCAGACTTGCTGCTGTTGTTTGATCTGCAAGAGACGTGATAAAGGGTGTATGCATCTATGGGCAAAACAAATGTGGTTTCCCACTGAAACAGCGCTAGACAATGCATGCAAAATGCGTAGAAAGGAGCACAGGAATGCTACACACAGCGTGTACGGTGCGTGTGTGTATGATTACACAAAAGCTGTCCTTTTGTGTGCAGCAATCACGATTTCCCAGATATCTTTTTGTTAGAGACAGCCTAGACTCATTACGGTTCACAAAAGATAAAGATGAAAAAGACAAAGCTTCATAAATACGAATGCCTAAAAAGTTGGGACGCGGTTTCATTTAATCATGCTATGAACTACACATGATATTTTATATATTTGTTTTCAAATGACTTTTTGAGAAGCCACTATTGTCCCATGAAAAAAGATTCAAAGGAACATGTCATAATGCACGGTTCATTTCCTCACCCCATCAGCTGCATCTATAGGTTGCGCTGACATAACCATAAGGTTTCAATGCAGATACAAGTAAATCCCTCTTGACTATGTACAGACACTAATAGGTTAACAAGTCCAAACTAGCAGCAGGCTTTACCAGTTTCCTGTTTTGAGGATGATTGAATCGGCATGTAGCCCCAAATCTACACAGGCCCGTTCGGATGTAATAAGAACAGTCCGGCTCTCCTTCACGGACAGGATAAGGTCCAGATTCCATTATTTCCCTCGCTCTAAAGTTCATTTGCCACAAAGCGTCTGAAACACCATTGGAGGAGTCAGTTCAGTCCGTTTATGACTACTAAAAGTAATCGGAACTGTGAGTCAAATACTGTCCCCCTCATAAACTTTCACCAATTATAAAACATTGAAATGAAGATGTACTTCGTTTTTATCTGTGAGAGCATCTGCTTAAGGCAAACGTTTCAGAAATTGAAGGTCGGATGCATGAAATATTACAAGCTGCTCCTTGGATATAGTAACACAATATATTAATAAACAAAAACTACGATACAAGCTATTTTTTTCCTGCATTTTTGCTCTTCCGTCGTTCTTCAGGGAAAGATACAGATGGAGGCAATGAAATGTCAAGAATGTGTAGTAACTTTATAATCACCAAGACATATAAAACATCAAACCTCTAACAAAGCTCATGAACCATAATATAGTTCATAACACACAACAACAACATACACACTCACATGGGAGGGTGCGGACCCAAACACAAACATTAACAAATAACATTTGGCTTTTGCAACAAATATAAAACTGCAAACATCATCTGACTTATCTTTCTGAAAAGCAGAGCGACCAAGATTGTCCCCTTAATCTTAAAACACTAAGCATTATTACCTTCCACACAGATACATAATTATCCAGTAACACAACAAAAACATTAAGCCGAAAAAGCAGTATTCAAACCAAAGCAATTCACCACACTGCGATCACATTCAAGCACTGATCAAAGCCAAAAACACGACCGATTCAAGGCTAAAGTAACCAAACACAAGGTCAAACTAAGCTGCATTACCAGAACACCCAACAAAAACACACACACACGCACTGACTGAATGACTGACCTTCATCCAGTGATGGAGACAAGGAGGAGGGGCCCTCCGTTACCGCCGCTCGTGACATCGGAATTACGGTGCAGAAATCCATGCCGCAATCTCCATCACCACCCCGCCGGAACCTCCATCTTCCCTCCGACCAGCTGGGCCCCTCACCTCGCCAATCCGGCTATGAAATGTAACGAGACACACACACACACACACACACACACACACAGGCGGCGCCGCGGCGGTATATATGCGTTAGAGTCTAGAGAGAGAGAGAAAGAGAGCGAAAGTCTCAAGAGAGGAGAGAGAGAGAGAGAGAAGGAGAGAGGGTGAAACGTTCTCTCCTCTCCACAAACGAAGGGACGAAGGGGGAAGAGAGGGAGAGAGGAGAATAAAAACCAACCATCCACAGACACACACACACACACACACCCGCACACACGCCAGTCATCTGTTTTCCGCTTTGCCTTTTCACCCCCCGCGTTTGTGCTCCAAACAGACGCACATCTTCTCTCCCACGCGCGGCCCCGTTTGACGGTGCCCACTCGCGTGCTCTCCCAGTAATGCATACGTACGTTGTTGGATCTCAAAGTCGTCTCTCGTATGTATGTACTTTTTAAACGTTGTACACTTTGATAGAAGGAGTCGGTGGACTCGACGTCCTAGAAACATCCACTGACCACTTCACTTTGAACAAATTCCGGGAGCTTTGCCACCGCGAGTTCAACGAATAGGACCCTCTTTTAGCGACAATTTCGTGGAACGGAATATGATCATCTGCTCGTAATAGTTTCGACACAAAATTTTCACTAGAAATATTTTTTTCGTTGCGACTAAATTTATAGTATCAATCTATTATAATTAAAACATGTTTGGCGATAATTTTCTTTTATTATAACTTATGTGTTGTACATTTGAAGATCATAGTGCATGAAGGAAAGTGTATGTTTGTTAGCAATGATAATATTCTCTAATTTACTCACCAACGACCGATCAGTTATTTAATGTTTAGTCAAGTTGAAGATATTAGGCAGCGGTACGGATTTGGACATTAGATATAATATCAGATGACTTTCTGTTATCTTATTTTTTGCTTCCATCTCATCAATTCTTTTGCCCCAACGATTCTAAACAGTCGAGAACTAATGGTCCGGAACTATGTTAAAAGTTAATAGCAATCTAGAAGGCATGTGTTGTTGGCAGCTTCAGCATGCGGTACATTCTTTGAGAGCTCGTAACCTTGTTCACATTTTAGAGCAGTGAGCCTTGTTGTTATTCCCTTGTGCCCCATTTATTTAGAGTCTATAGACTTTCTTACTCTTACTTACTGGAATTTGAACAAATTTTCGCTGCTATTCAGATCGTAACAATCTTGACTTCGGGATACCATGTGATTTACGCATGTGCATGATAGAAGAAGATCGATAAGCCGAGCAAATCGTAACCTTGCCTTTGAAATTAAGGAACCATTGCAACATCAACCGAAGCTTCAAAGGGCATTTACAAAGGTTAAAGAAGATACGCTGAAGATGAAGATATCTACCACTTGTGTTGTTGACAAACATCACATTGTTTGATATGGTTTTACAATCTCCGTGTATGCTAGCTTGAACACCCTTTATAATAGTAGGGTAGGATAGGATAGGAACACATTTCCTCCTTGCGCATGCCTCAACTCCCACTTGATACACCCTGCTCACTCGCTAAGACAGAATAGCTTGGTCTCGAAATCAACATATCTGTCGCGCTTCGAAAGTAGACGCATGCCTTTCTTTCCATGTGCCCAAGCCCCAAGCTTTCAACAAATCACTAATGAGACATTCTAGTGCAAAATGAGCATACACCTCTGCCTAAAGCTATGATAAGGTAAGTAACACTAGTCACAAAGGAACTTGGGTCAAAATTGGTGTTCTAATATATTTCAGTTAATAGTTACAAAGGTCGAAGGCGAACACATAATAAGTTTTTGGCACATTCGGTAACTCCTCCCATACAGATAGTTAAAACCTTGGAAAGGTCTGCCTGAGCAATCGACACACACCACCCTCTTGTTGCACCCAGTTCACTGAGACGGTAATAGTTTTCCCATCATGTCTCAAAATTTTAATAATTCCAGCATGGGTTTGGTATTAAGCGTGTACCTTTTTAATTCCTTCTTTCTTATTTTTTGACATAACTTTTACGGAACGTTTTGATGTCGTTTGAGTATATAAGTATGTCTAGAACTATGACAAGACCTTTAAAGTCAAGTAACTTTTGCAAGGCGGGCAATTTAAGGTCAAACTAAGTTCGCAGGCCTTTGGATAATTTTTTTCGAATTAGGATGCATTGTTTGGTAACTCATCCTGACAGAGAAGTTATACCCTTAAGAATGTTTCTTAAGTATGACATTCCCTAGACGCATGCCTCCTCTTGTTTGAGCCCTGCTCACTAGTATGGTAATTGCGTTCCCATCCGCTCTCAAACTTGAGAGGTTTCGGCGCCGGTAGAAAAGGGTCATCTTGGATCCACATCCCGACTGTTCCATTCAAGAGGATTTGACTTGTCCAAGGCTCTGGGAATTTGGGGTCGAAAATGGGGTCCAATTAACATTAGTGGGTCCAATCAAAAGTTGATTGTAGGGGTCGTAGACCTTTGGACAAGCTATTTTAACTGGGATGGCTCATGTGGTGAACCCTCCCAGGTTAAAAGTTATACCCTTTAGGAAGGTATGCCTCCTTCATGTTTATGTTGGCCCCGATCAACAAAGACAGTAATAACGTTCTCATTCGCTCTTGAAATCCCATCGGTATGTCCTTGAAAGTGTGCTCATATCTTTTTTTTTTATATCCCTTTTCCTTATATTTAAGTTGAACAATCGTGATATTGTGATGTAGTATGACCATGTAACTATGTCAAAAACTATGATAAGACTTTCAGAGGCAAGTAACTCTCCCCAAGAGGAGAATTTGAGGTCTTAATTGGGATCAAATCAGCTTCAGTTGATCGGAAAGTCTAAACAGCTTTTACGAATAGAGTGACTCGTCAGTTGGTAACCCACTCGAACCGGGAGTTATACCATTAGAAAGTTCTGCTAGTAAAATAGCATCCTCACACTTTATACTTTGTGAGTTGAACGGAGATCCTGATGCATTTAGATTATTGACGAGCAGGTCTTTCACCTATTTGTTTACATGGGAGGAATTGACATCTCTCCCGTACCTTAATTTCTTTAAGTGGTTATTGGCATATTTTGTATCCACGGTTGAAAGAGCCATTCTAATGACAACAGTATGTTGTTATTTAAATAATCACCAACTTATTTGCAAAAGGTATTTTGACATACAGTTAGTAACAAATCAACTTGACCAACACCTTTGAGCCCGTTTATTGTTAGAACACCTTGGTAGAGAGCTCCCCCATAAACCCATTGCCAACAACGCAGACCACTTCTAAGGCCCTGTTTGTTTCATGAAAAATATTTTTTGAAAAGCGTTTTTCGCATTTTTCGGTATTTGGTGCTTGGAAATCATTTTTCGAAAAAGGTTTTCTGGTGTTTGGTGCATGCAAAAGGTTTTTCACGGAAAATGATTTTCAATCACACTCATTTTGGGAAACAAAATGTCAAAAAATCACTTACCCTTTAAAATCCGTAAGTCATTTTTCGGACCACTAAACACACATTCGCACACGTGTGCGCACACCCCCCACACACCCCCCCCACACACACACACACACCGACACACACACACACACCCACCCTGACACACACCCCTCCCACTCACTCACTCACTCACCCACACACATACACCGACACACACACACACATACACACACCCCTCCCGCTCACCCACACACAAAATAATGCCCAAACGGTAAAAAATATATCCTTTTGTGTATAAATATTTGTATAATTACACGATACTCAAATAACAAAATATAAAATTCTTGAAAATGCTATTTTCCGGAAAGCATATTCTGAAAAGTGTTTTTCGAAAAGCATTTTTTGCGAAGCATTTTCCGTTAAAAACAAACACACCCTAAGCTACCGAATCAGTCACCGCCAATTAGCTAAAGACAACCACCACATTCCCTTCATATCAACTGCTCCGAAAAAAGCAATCACATGCACAGTAGGCGTTGATGGAGACGATAATTGGGCATTTGATTACATAGAATTGAGCCTTTGTCTAGGCGTGATTGGACATTCAAGTATCTGCGTGCCGCCCTTGATTATTTGCTTTTCCTTTTCGCTTGGTACTTTGAGATGGACTAGGAATTGATTTTGAATGGCAATTGAAATGAAGATTTTGGCCCGAACTCACGAGAAAAGAAATTTCATGATTAATCGCTAAAAATATTGGCAATGGCATTGGGGTGAGTGCGGTTCGGTTTAGTTCGGTTTAGGGGTTAAACCGCAAATCGACCCAATGGACCTCGGTTCAGAATTCTTAAAGAAAACCGAACCAAGACACCTCGGGTTGAACGGTTCACTCGGTTCAAATTGAACGGTTCGGATCGGTTTTAGCATAGTTTAAACATTCTTTTATTTCAAGAAAAAACAATAGTCCAATAACAAAAAATTACATCATAGTTGCATTATATGACAAATTGAAAAGCTTAAACCAATCACCAAGTGTAAAAGTCCTACAAAGTTACATTGCATAATGAAATGAACCATTAATCTGGTAGTGCATATTATAGTGCCACGCTGTGTGGCACTGCATTCATGTAAAGCACATCAATATGCACTACTGCACTGAAGGTGCACTCTGGACATCTTGCTTCCATTTCAAAGTGGTGCACTCTCTCATATTGCTGGCATTGCATTTTTTGTTGAATATAACTCCTTGAAAGAGACTTAGAAAACATTCTAATTTACCTGCCAAACATCAGAGCATATATGAATTGAAGGGAAGGACATAGACTAGTATGAAATGATGCAATAGTGAAATTTAACATGGCCAAATGACTTGCCATTATCCAAAGCTACACTAAGCAGAACACTCAGTCAAACCTTACTCAATATGACATGGCCAATACAGTAATTAACTTCAACATTTCAACACTTATGTCAACTGCCAAGATCCCACTTTTCACATTCTAGTTAATCTGCAAAACAGTTGGCAAGTTCAATAAACAAGTTGTTTAAAAATCTTTGAAATGAAGCCTAAAAAAGTATAAATTATCTACTGCAATTGGTGTTACACAGGCTGTCCTAGGCTTGGCCAGACAGTAGCATAGCCAGCATATGCACTATGCACTACTGCACTAGTGGGCACGGCAATATGCACTACTGTCTGCTGCACTTCAAATTTCATGCCTTCCTTCAGTATAACTTTGTATGACTTCACATTTCATGTAAAGCACAGCCAACCACTATCGTGGCACTGTAATATGCACTATTGCACTTCACATTTCAAGGCACCAGGTTCACACTATTAGTCTTCAACAAATCCTCAATTTTGTATTTCTATTCCACATCCCTTACTTCAATATAGCTTCTAACATAATTCCTCAAAACAAGGGAGAAATGTAAAAGAGTGTTCTAAAATAGGTTTTATAAACCAATGAGCTGTCCAAAAGTGACTTACCATGATCAATAACAATTGATGCAAAAAAAAAAAAAACAAGTATGAGCAGAGCAGTAGGAAAGCAAGAAAGCATGGAAGAGAGCAAATATAAAATAAAAAAGTTCATATTAGGCTTTTAAGCACTGCATTTCTATGTGAACAATTACATTCTAGGTAGAGTAGTATGCATTATACCCAAAACACAACCAACAAAACAATGAATCAGCACAAAGTTGTTTAATTACTTCATCCTTCTTGTTAGGAGAAAAATGAATCAGCACAAATTTTTTTAATTACTTCATCCTTCTTGCTAGGAGATGTATAATCAATAATCACAGTCACCTTAACCCCCAAAAGCTTACGAATTTTATAGCAACATGGCCTAACCCACCAAGACCTACCACACCCAAATGCATACCCAAAATAATTTCGAAAAGCTTAATCAAGGGAAGGCTTGCTGCGGATTTTATCCAAAGCAAAGTTATGCATGTAAAAATTCTTATGCGTGTCATGGACTAGACAGCAATTTAGCATCTAATAGATGAAAATTTTCCATTTGTACAAATATCAACAGAAATCTCAGAAGCTAAATTAAACCATCTATCTTAATCTAGAGGCATGCAAATTGCAAAGGTTGAAATATTGAAATCAAAATTAAAGATTTATGGATGGGTAAAACCTAAAAAACTGGAATCAACATTGAAACTTACCTGCTCATTAAACAGAAGCCAAATACAGAACTTGGATCCAAGATATCTCTGCTGGGATTTTGGAATGAAATTGAAACTGGGCAGTGACCTTGATCTTCAATAATATAAGCTAAGGATGAGAGAGCACGAGCGCGAGTGCGGGCTAAAAAGAATGTGGTGACCCTTAATCTGCCCACATGTTGCCAATCGACATGGTTCTGTCATCCGTGGGCTACAAGCTATGTGGGTATATTGTCTCTGTGGGTGTGGTCTCTAAAGAAAAAGAGTTGAAGTCTGTGGGTGTGGTCTCTGAAGAAGAAGAGTAGAAGAAGAGTGACAGCTGAAGTCTGTGTCTGATGATAAGGGTTGAATAGTTTTAGGTCAAACATATTAATTCTACCCTGGTTATTCAGTTAATCAGGGTAAGGTATATATATATATATAATAGTTATATAACCCTCGGTTCGGTTCGGTTCATAGCCGGTTTGAAAATCCTGAACAGTGAACCGAACCGGCCTCGGTTTGAAAATTTCAATCCAAACCGTTCAAACTCATCAACGGTTTGGATTCAATCGGTCCGGTTCTATCGGTTTGAATGGTTCGGATCGATTTTATTGGTTCGCTGCCCACCCCTAACTTACAACGAGGACATGGTGTCCGTAATTCAATTGGAAGGTGTTGAAATCTTTAGGCATCCGCGTGCTACTTAAAGTTAAGGTAAAGTGTAGAATATACTCTACTTTATTTAATTATAATTTGTATCGGGTCTATATGTTAGTTGCTAATTTTTTATCCTTGTGATTGTGTATACACTGACTCACAAGATTGTTATGACCTTTATGCGATTTGGCAAACTCTTGTAATCGCTGCAAAATCACTTTATCTATACAATTCTCATCTTTATCAAAAAAATAAAAATAAAAAATTGGAAGGCTGAATTGATTTGGGGTTGTTCTGCTTATTGCCTATTCCAGTTCATGGTATAAATGCGTGAAAGTCGGTATTCATAGATGGGGGAAAAAAGTGACGAAGATAAAGAAGGGACGGCGGGTGAAGTTTTTTTTTACTGCTGTCCGAGTTATAGAAAGATAGGTATAATTTTATATACATTGAATTTATCGTTGTTAAATATTTGTAGTAACTTTTATTCAATGACGCTGAAAAAATACTGTTGAGAATTGTTCCTAAAAATACTAGTAAAAGTCACTTAAAACATTTAGGTGACCATTAGTTATCGCTATATAAGAAGTTGTAACTATTTTCCTAAAAAGAGGATAACAACAAAAAAAATTCCCTGAATGAATAAAGAGAAACGGATCTAAATAGTTTCAAAGACCTATGGTAAAAATGAAATTTTAATATAAATGACCGTGATTCCATCTAAATAGCAATTATTTATTGATTAAATAAGTAGTTCCTTCCGTCCTGAGGCACCTAATATGGAGTCTTTAATGACAACAACTTTCACCGGCATTAATGTCGTTGTACCTCCATGTATGCTCTTTCACTTTCTCTTAGGCACTAAAAATGGAGTATTTTAGTAAGAAATATTAACATTTTAACAACAAATAAAAAATGTGGAGTACCATGTTAAAGGAGTGAAAATAACCTTTCCAAGTTTATGGTGATAAGAATTTTGCCTAAGCAATAGCTTGCCCTGTTTGAATTTAGGGCTAATTACACCTATGTCCCTGAGGTTTGGGGGTAATTACAGTCAAGGACACAAAGTTTCAAAATGTAACATTCCGTGACCAAAAGTGTTTCAAATGTATCACCCGCGTCCATCCGTCAGGGTTCTGTCCAAAAAGTGTACTTTTTGTATGATGTCATCAATATGTATTTTTAAAATGACGATACTACCCCTTGTACTGTATATATTGAAAAATATCTGTTTATTATTATATATGATTTATTTATCAGTTTTAGTTTTATGATTTTGTTGAAATCCTAATTGTAAATTAGGATATTTTTGAAATCCTAATTTGCATATTAGGGTTTTATGTTTTCTCTCCTATTGCCAGTGAATCTGAAGTCCCCGCCGGCCGTCGCCTCCCTCCCCTGCCCCCGCCGTCGGCAGTCCCTCCTTCCCCGGCCCCTCGCCGTCGACAGCCCCTAGCCACACCACCCCACCACGCCAGCAGCCTCTCCCCGCACCACCCACCATGTCGGTAGCCTCTCCCCGTAGCACCCCACCATGCCGGCAAGCCCCTCCCCGCACCACGCTGCCGGCAATCCCTTCGCAAACCCACACAGCCGACAACTCTCTCTCTCTCTCTAAAACCCTATTTCGAAAACCCACGATCCCGCCGATCTCGGCAATCGCTTCGCAAACCCACGATCTCGCCGATCCCGACAATCCCTTCGCAAACCCACAATCTCGCCGATCCCGGCAATCCCTTCGCAAACCCACAATCCCACCGATCTCGCCGCCACCACTGGCTGCTGCCTCGCCATGGCTGGTTGGCCGTGATCTCACCGATCTCGTTTTCTACGTCGCGGTGGGGAATGGGAGGCGCAACAACTGGAGGGGTGGAGGGAAGGTGGTAGCAGCGGTGGAGTGTTGTGCGGGGTGGAGGGGGAAGAGATATAGAGAGAGAGAGAGAGAATTAATTTAAGAGAGAGAGAGAGAATTTAATAGAGAGAGAATTAAGAGAATTTAAGAGAGAAAAATTGAAGATAATGGCATTTGAATAAATAGGGTTTCATGTGGTCCCAGGGGCAAATCAGGATTTCAACTTTTATTTAAGGGCAACTTGGTCTTTTTGTCAGAACCGTTAAGTATTTTGGTATTCCGTTTGTCAATGGATATAAGTGTTACATTTTGAACATTTGTGTTCTCGCGTGTAATTACCCCCAAACCTTAGAGACATAGGTGTAATTAGCCTTTGAATTTAATAATTCAAAAGACATGGCCTTTGGTTGACAGCGTGATGTGACATTTTAATTTTTTTTCCCCGAATAAGCATAATCTAACATTATATTTACTTTCTTGAATAGTTATGCCCGTCTTATGTTCAATATTATATTTAGGTACTTCTTTTCTTAGCATATGTGGCTTGGTAACCTCTCTTCTTTTAATTATGTTCTTTCACACTATAATTATTGATTACTTTATCTGTTATTTTTGTTAGTATTTTTTAAAATATTGTGTCAATTTTGGTTCATTTTGTGTGTCAAAATGATAAAAGGAAAGTAAAAAGGCAAAGAGATAAGAATTTCACATAGAAGAGAATTAGAAAAGTAAGTGACTATATAATAAAGAGATCCATTTACTTTAATATTTATGTGCAATGTTAAGGTGTATGCATGTGTATCGAATACGATCGCACGCGTGCGCGCGGCAGTGGACTATGAGACGCACTTTGCACTACGCAAGTGGGCATCGTCGGGAGACACGATTTGACGCCTTAAAGTTTTTGTGATCAAATTTGGGCCAACAGTGCAATGGATCGGGTTAGATCCGACCGTCAGCAGCTGGTTGCTGTGGGGTGAATATCGTGTGCGCAAACGCTATTCACTAGTGTTCTTCGTTGTAACTTAGAAGATATTTACCTGCAACCCACTGCGGTGGGGACAAATATAAACTTAAGGAAATCATTTTACCATGTGCCTCGAAGCCTATTTTTTCTTTCAGTCACAAAGCCATACCATATTACCACCAACAATTTCCTAAGTAAACTTCAAATAAAACACCATATTAGAAAGTGCAGTCCATATTGTAATATACCATATCATTCTGGAATTAAAATTATTAGTCTTGATAAAAATAAGAAGAGTGGTAAGATACCCCCAAAACAAATGTTAACAAAGTGAAAGTCATTACAAGGAATAACTAAACTACTCCATTATTTAATGCTCACTCATTACTCATTCAAAACTTACTAAAACTAAGGTAATTCGGCTCATTATATCCGGTATGGAGAGCCTTTTAATTACTCCTTCACATGTGCCCCATGTGTTAAAAGCACATCTCAACATTGGCAAAGAAAATTTTGAATTAAGTTAAACTATAATATGAATATGCAGCAAAGTCAATTTCTATATGAGTTGTTTCAATCTTTAAAACTCAAAAAAAAAAGAAAGAAAAATCATAGTCTACCTTCATTTTGACATTGTGTCACAGAGAATGTGTTATAATAAGATATTTTAACTGAAAATTTTATTTTGGTCAAAAATTTGAAAATATTTTGATTAATTACTCTAAATTACATAAGAGAACTACCTTCACTAATTCAAGCTCATTTATGCGCCACATTCTTTCAACTTTTTCGATCGTTCATCGCTCACTCTCAGCTCACCCTCTCCTATCCTTCTAATATAAGTCATCTATTTTTGTTTTTTGTCCCACCAATTCATATATAGTTTATTCATTTGATGACCAATTATAGTCATACAAAAGTCGTCAATCATTGAATTTTATGAATTCTGAAATTTTAAAAGAATTTTAAACTTTCTTATATTTTGAAACTAGTAATTCAAAACACATTCTAACTCTACTTTTGAAAGTATGACAATTTTTTAGAAGTAAAATATTAAACGAGACGCACACGTGTACCAAAATTTTAGTAACAGGAATCCTAACGAACAACAAACAGTTGGTTACTGCTCATATAATACCCCATCCTCCTCTCTCTCTAGCAAACCCAGTTTGGATCATCGTGGTCATGGCAATGCATTAACGGCAAGAAAATTGAAGCGATGGGTTTGATGGTGGGAGGTGAAGAAGAGGCAGCTGTAGGAGACGACCCCGTTTTGGCCCCGCCCCCAAACTTCTCCACCGTCGAGGATCGCTGCGTCTACAGATCAGGCTTCCCTCGGCCCTCCAATTTCCCCTTTCTCCGAGCCCTTAATCTGCGGTCCATCATGTTAGCGCCGCACCCATTCTTATCATACACTGTCTCGTTCTATCCTGTATTTTATTTTTCATGTCAGTTTTGAGGTGGGTTTTCTTATTGTAGTTTCTTTTTTTGGGCAGATATCTGTGTCCCGAGCCCTACCCTGAAGAGAATTTGGAGTTTCTAAAAGCCCACAGGATTAAGCTCTTTCAATTTGGAATTGATGGGACCAAGGTAAATGCCATCTAGAATTTAGAGGTCCATTGTTTACTGCCCAAGAGTGCGTTAACGACAAAATATGAACCTTTTAGCGGCGCAGAAAAGTATACGAAGGTGTCTTGTAAGTACATTGTGGGTAACATGTAATATTATGAAGATTTTTGCTGTTTCTAGCGGTAGGGATCCTATTATTGAGGTTTCTCAAAAGTTTGTGGGAAATAGTTCTGATATAATTTGCTAAATCTTTGTTTTGAATGTATATTGAAGGCATAGAAGAGAACATTTATGGTTAGAACATGGATGAAGGTTGTATCGTCTGGTCTTGTATATGACTTAGCGTGACGCATAATTGTCAGTACATTGAATTTAAGTAGTGTAATTCGATTGTAACGATACATCTAGATGTGTTTGCTATAGAGGGAGTTGACTTCATAAAGTCGATGCTTTCCTCATGCCAGACGCAGCTCTAGTTTTCCTGTTGTTATGCTAATATCGTGAGGATCACTATTGGCTTATGCTAATACCATGTGGATCACTATTCACCTGTGCAGAAGCCTTCCGTGCCTATTCCCAGGGTTACAATCGCAGAGGCTCTGAAAATTCTAATTGGTAATCGCCTGCACATAATTGACAATGCCCTTTGACAGTCTTTCTTGAATCCATCTGTTAGAGTTTTCCGTTTCTTAATATCATTTTTTGGATTTTTTTGTCTAGATGTGAGAAATCATCCAGTTCTGATCCACTGCAAACGCGGAAAGGTATGTCAAAAACTAGCTTTTAACAAATTAGCTACCTAGTATAATCTGCTCAGATTTTGACCTTTATGTGATGATCACTTTTAGACCATTTAATCTGATGCATCCTTCAGGTCTGCACTGTGATTCTTTTGTGTCTGTCTACTGTGGTGTGTGTTAACGAGGGATGGTTAGAATGCTCATTACCCAAACGTTGAGTACAGTTGTTGTTATAAGGTCATAGAGACTTATGAATCAGTGTGCACTCGGTGCGTGTCCAAAATTGTTTGTTTATGTAATTAGTTTTCCGAAGTTCGGGTGCGGCTGGGACTCGGCAGTGACACGGCCAAGACACGCACGGGGCACTTGAGGATCAGAGTTGAATCTTGAAGTTAGGCAAAGTAAGATAGTTTCCTTAGTGGGTAACAACTACAAAAAGTATGAAAGTGTAAATTTTCAGAAGTTTGAATGGTGAGCTTCATTTGATGATACTTCCACAAATTTTTTTTTATCATTCGTCTATCTTAAGAGAATTTTGAAGTCCATATTCCTTTGCACTTCAATAAAAGCTTCAGTAGTAAACTATATTAGACCGCATAACAATATGCCGTCGAGCCTTTAGGCATGCTGAAGTACCAGTTTTTCTATAACCTTTTCTCAAATTTTCCCTTTTAACCATCTCACAATTTTCCCTCTCCTCCATTACAATCCTAACTACCAATTTTCGCAGTCTCTCCCAACAACAACAAAACCACCACCACGGCATTGCCACAATGACCATCAGATTGGGCATCATAACTCGCCACCAGGTTATTTATACCACTGACGGAGTTATACTGAAGATTTGCTAGTCAGGGCTTCCCTCTTTGTAAATGGGGGTGGGGAGGGTGTTTGATTTTGGAGTGGCGGCATGATGGTTCTTTTGGAGTTGTGGCCATTGGCAAGAGAGGGAGTTATAGCAGAGTGATTCGAGAGGGGGTGCTTTCATCGTCACTTTTAAAGACGCTTGACTAAGACGAAAGTTCGGATGGTCAAAACAGGGACCATCCAATTGTAGCCTGATTCTTAATGCTAAGGGGCTTTCCTTAACGTTTCCCATGAAGGAGACAAAATAAAGCAATGGTTGCTCTTGTAAGCGGGTATACTTTGTATATATCCTCTCGTGCTTCCACTTTTTTTCTCATCTCCTCGTTCTATTTTTTCTCCCTCTGTTGATTCTGAGCATGGATCTTGATCTGAGAGTATTGACAGAATATTGTCATCCGAATAATCGTCTTCACAAAAGCCCATGCTTGTTGGAGATCAGGGTAGGCACATCCCCATGTAGATTGCAAATATCAGCTTCAACCTAGCACACCACTATCAACATGTGTCTATACGCATCACTGTCAAGTATTTAGAAAGGGATACACAAGAGAAACAGATTAAAAAAATTGGGACCTCAATTGTTAGCAGAAAATCTAAATCCCCTCATATTCCTTTATGAAATCGGGATGAAGAGCATGGAGAATATGGGTTTGAAGAACCATGGATGTTGTTAAAACTAAGCCACATGGCAAAATTTTGGCCAATGGTAAAGCAAAAATATTGCTATTTGGGCTTCTAGGATGAAACTGGTTATTCTTTTCTTGAACATGCAGCTGCTTCGTCTTGAACGGTGAACAAGCAACACCAACTTCTCTAAGTAAGATGAAAAACTAAGTAAGGTGTTCTGGAAATTTGATGCTAACCTGTCTCATGGAGTAAGTCTGAAAGGATAGCTGTTTCCCGAAAAAGGGCGAGCTGGTCATGACAAGGCAAAAATAAGTGGAGTGCGTACAGCGGCTGCCCTTGTTGTAGTAATAACCTAAATTGAGGTGGTAATTTTCCTATACTTGATGACAGTTCGAAGTCAAAATTCAACAGCAGATAAATGGTGTGTCTCCCCCGTCCCTCCATCCCTTTGTGACCACATTAACCTCAACGTTTACCATCTTATTGGCCTAAGCTGTTGTTTGGAGAGTTCAGAAAGGTGTTTAGTTTGAGGTGAATTTTAAATTCTTGTAAAGAAGAATACTAAGCCATGCCAGTTTTAAAAGTTCATCGTGTCAGCCACTCATTCCAGCAGAAGTAGAATACGTGCTTGTTATGTTCTGAGGATGGTCCTGGAGCTGAACCTTTTGATTGAGAAAAGAAGGCGACTAGTGGCTGAAAGTTAAGAAGAAAAGGTGTCTGTTCTTAATTTCAATTGTTAGTTAGTTGTACAACGGAAGGGAGAAGGTGGCACTAATTTATTTTCCTGTCTGATCCGTATAGTCTCCTTCTCGTACAATTCTGTCTATCATCTTCTTCAATTATTTGTCATTTCCATTGTTGTTTTCTCGGTAGCCCAAAAAAGGTTGTGTCATACGCAAAGTCTATCTGAAATACCAATTGACTGAGTGCATACTTTGTCAAATTATTCTTGGTCTTCCTAAAATGTTTATAGCTCAGCTACCTTCATTTTCTGGCAGATCCTGGCTTGCTTTAACATTAGCCAGAGTTGCCTGCTTAGATTCTTAGTATTTAGATTGTCTTATGTTCCTTTTGTTTGTTGGGGAACTTTCTTGGTCATGAGGTTCTGATTTTAAACTTGAAGGGTGCTACCATCTCACCGTTTCGTCCTCTTTGCTGCAGCATCGTACAGGCTGCGTTGTTGGTTGCCTCAGAAAATTGCAGAATTGGTGTTTGTCTTCAATATTGGAAGAGTACCAGCGTATTGCAGGCACAAAATCAAGGGCCACTGACATGAGGTTTCTGGGGACATACGATGTTTCATGCCTGAGGCATTGCCTTCACAGCATTATCTACCAGTACCAAGGGTATGGTTCAAAGAAGAGGCGCTTGCTGTACAGAGAAGAGAGTGTCCAGAAGCCCCGGATAAAGTCAAGTTAGCAGGGTTGTGATCATTACTGCTTCTTGTAGGAATTGCTTAATATCGCTTTGCTAGTTTTGGTTCTTGTGATACCTTCCTTTGACATACACACGATTTTTTACACATTCATCCTTTGCACATTTCTTCTGCGCATTAGTCGGACCCCGTTATTCAATTTGACTGTATAGTATGGTGAGATCCATTGTTAAAGAGTGATGGTCCCAGAAAATTTCAATTTCAGTATATAATATGGGAAGAACCATTTGACTGAATGATTGTCCCAGACATTTTTTGCAGAATTCCTGTACTATATGAACCAAGCAAATGTAGAATGGTCCCTCTCCCTCTTTTATTCTCCTCTCTGTCTCTCTCGTTTGGACTTCCAAGACTATTCGATTTGGAGGATGAAAGCCTTAGAAAAATTAGAAAAAGTGAGCACTGCTATCATTCTAACAGATGATACCCTGTTTTTAGATCTGCGATGAACTTAGTAATTGTTTCTCGCCCAGTCCTAAAGCCAGAGCAACAATTGCCTTCGTTAATAGAGATAGCGTTCTTAGTGGTTGTACCACCTAATTGTCAAGTTGCGTTGTGCTTTGGTAGTGAGCCTTGCTTTTTCCTCTCATTATGCGCACTTCACACTGCTTTTGACTCGCTGAGATCCTCATCATGCAATGAAAATGTGTCCAGATTGTCACACTATTTGGCTTCCATTATGGAACACTGTTAGATTTCACACCTCCGCCTCGCTCTCTCACACATGCACATGCGTGCGCACACTATTTGGCTTCCATTATGGAACACTGTTAGATTTCACACCTCCGTCTCACTCTCTCACACACATACACACGCGCGCTCGCACTTTTTTCCTCTCGATATGTGATACATTGGATACAGATTTGATTTGGTCGTGACCGGCAGTCATGGTGCAGACCAGTGTCCCAAGAGGGACAAAATCTGATGGTGAAGGGCAAGCGATATATTTTTTTTTCTTTTCTTGAATCTTTTGGGCCTAATTTGGGAATCGAATCTAAGAAAACAATCTTTGGGGCCTAATTTGGGAATCAAAAACAAGCAAAAAGTAATAAAAAGAAAACACCAAAAAAAAAAAGGAAAAAATGGAACCACTGAAAATAATACAACTAAGAAACTCAGTAAATTTTTCAAACAAATGGGGGGCACCCAGTATCTCGTAAAGGAGACCTTAATTTGAAGCGCTTAAAAGTTACACGATACAAGCTCTTAAATTTGACCGCGTTACTTTTCTGGTTTCAGCAATAGGGCTCTACCTATCACCAAA
Source organism: Escallonia herrerae (assembly GCA_033070095.1). Taxonomy (NCBI): domain Eukaryota; kingdom Viridiplantae; phylum Streptophyta; class Magnoliopsida; order Escalloniales; family Escalloniaceae; genus Escallonia; species Escallonia herrerae. The sequence goes on along the minus strand of JAVXUP010001041.1, from coordinate 35,436 downwards.
ACGATATGAAAATTAGTACAACTCTTTGTTTTCTGTATTTTCTTCACCTTGATTTTGTTGGTATGTCTGAACAAAACAGGGTTAGCTTTTTGTCTATTTTTTATTTTTTGTGACCTGAATTTGGAACCTGTTTCAAAATAATAAAAAGGCATTTACTAACCAAACTCATTTGTGTTCAGTTATTTTCTTAAAACAGTATTTTTTAGAACCACTGAAATGAATGTTACCGATGACACCTCCATTTCTAGCACTTACAAACTACCAGACCTAAACTCTTAAGTTTGATGTGCTTATCTTTGACGGGAAATTTTTTATTGCAACCTCGATTGTAGGAAGAGTACACTCTTCTGTATGACGATTGACATTGCTTAAAAAATCAATGGGTCTACAGAATAATAAAACTTAGTATGTCACTCAAGCAACCAAAAAACAAAAAAGAAAAAGGGAAGAAGAAACATAAGTAATCACATTTATTTTTATTTAAAACAAAAGGATCCCCTAAGTTAGGGTAAATATCTAAATAGTATCTGTCCTTTGATTTGTTTCAAATTCATCCTTTATATTGACTTTCATCAATAGGATAGTTATTCCGTTCGGTTAAGTGCTCACATGTCAGACATGTGACTATTTTTAAGGAAAAAATTTTAAAAAGTTAAGCAGGTAATTGCACCTTTGGCCATTTACGTTTGGAGTAAATGTTTAAGTGGTTCTCGTACTTTGATTTGTTCCAAAAAATTTTTTTATCTTGATTAGCGTTATTAAGATTGATCCTTGCATCCAACAAAAGCTTGTTAAGTTGTCTGAAGATAAACAAGTAAACAATTTTATAGGACAAAAATGCCATTTTGCCTAATCAATAATATACACGAGTATGTTACTTGAGTCAATTGCACGAGTCATTGATTATGTCACTCACTAAAAAAGTCAACTGTTTTTTTGACTCACCACCTTGACCCATTAGTCCATCATTATGTCGTTGAACCCGGAACCAACGTCAAGGAGAAATAAGTTCTATCACCACTCTAAACCTCGTAACACGACTGTTTCTTACTACGAATTTGGTAATAGAAAGTTATGACAGAAAACAATTTAGCAGGGAAAACTAGAAAAATAAACTTGTAACATCCCAAAATTTTCGGAACGTTATCACTCAATCAATCGTTTACGTTAAGACAATAGAACTCTTAAACTCAAGCAATTTAGAACCATCAGTCCGTCAGAGCACTAAGCCGTTGAGTAAAATAATACTCTTAGCATACAATTATAGTTGAAACATCAAATCTAAGCTAACAATACTAAATAACAATAATAACCCACGCAGGGGTTCTAATGACCAGAACTAAAACTTAAAATCCTCTTTGTTCGCTTGGCTCTAATCCATACTCAGTGCGGTTTATTGTCGATTATTACCTACGGAAAGGAAGTCAAAGGGGAGTGAGCTTTTGAGAGCTCAGTAAGGTCGCTCAACGAAGAAACTACAAAACAACTACATATGTAATTCATCAGGATTTTCAAAAAGAGAATCATAACAAGTTCGATCAGACATCAATACGATTCTCAGATATGATGCAAACGATTATGAATGCAATAACATGAGCAATTGCAAAGCCACACAGGCAGTGCAGGGTAATCACTTAGCAAAGCCACAAAGGCGATGCTCACTAACACTTTCCACCGGCTAATCCATCAAGGCACTAGCCCACACCAATACACCGGCTAGTCCGTCAAGGTACTAGCCCACACCAATATCCTCCAATATACACCAACTCCCACCAAACACTTCGATGCAAATTCTCATGTCAATATGCAGAATGACAACAAATAATAATACAATTGTTAAATCGATGCACAACGAGAAATAAACACAGAGCATCGAATATGATTTCCAATAAATGCTTAAGGCTCAAGAAAAGGTATTAAAGGCAAATAACAAATTCTCATAACAAATATAACGGAGTCCAAAGAAATTCGATAGCAATTTTAAAAAAATATACTAGGACAAATTGATGAATTGAGTTTCGAAAAGAAATCCCTTACCTCGATCCAAGTGCGATGAAGCTAAAACGCCCTCGATCAAATACTTGAGATTAACCTAGTTTGACAAATCATCTAACAGAATACTATCAACACTACTATATTATAAACTTAATATAACTACCTACATCATACTCATCTCTCTACGCGGAACGACGACTTTCGAAACGTCCCACACATGCGCGGCCAACCTAACCCGGAAACTACTCACACTCTTCGAAGCTTAGAAATACTTCAGAAATATTTTAATTTTAATTAAACATTCTTTATGGCTTAACATTGTATATGGACTAAAAATATAATTTTTTGAATATTTTTGAATTAAAATAATTTCTTTAAATACACTAAAAACCCATAAATTACTATAATTACTTGTAGTTGAAAGTAAGGGCTCATTATTTTTTTATAAAAGCCTTATTATATGTATCAAAATGATGGAGATAAAAATCAGAATTTAAAAGGCACTAAAATGATTTCTTTATTTTTCATTTTGCTAAATTCAATGCGATACATAAAATGATAATAAATCAACTCAAAAATTTACCAAACTTTTACTGAGTCTTTATTATACTATAAAAACATTACTATAATTTTCTCCAGAACATTTTCTGGTTTTAAAGGCTCCAAAAGGATTTTACAAATCTAAAATTACAGAAAATACTAAAAATACATGTGATCTCAGAAAATTATGAAATTTTACCGTAAATTCTAATATGGCTTAACGTACTATACTATTAAATTTCGTATGCTAATGTTCACTATACGCTATCCATTGTGCGTATCAAACCTAACGTTACCGTGCACACTTTACTCACACACACATGCACACAGGTGAACAAAACACACACACCCAAATATACACACCTGAGCACTCATCTTCCTTCCATCTCACACCCACTTCTAATATACACGACATACAGAACCCTAACTACCCAGCTCCATGCACGCCACACACACAACTATATAAACACACACACCTGCCACAACAAAACACACATCAGACCCACGTTTCAGTTTATATATATATATATATATATATATATATATATATATATATATATATTCTTTTCAAATTTCCTATGAAACTCACCCACTCACCCACACTGTGACCCCCTTCAAGGCAGTCACCCCCTTCCCTTTCTATGTGTACAAACCTTTGAAACACACACCAAACACAAAGGTCTACTACTTGAAACATAGCCACTATATTATCTAAGTGTCCATCATGCCCAATACCGTAAGGCAGTGGTCTCATTCTTAAAATTTCACATGCATATCTCATAACCCATTATCCCTTGAAAAGAAAGTCCTACATGACAATGAAACAGGGTCGTGCTAACTTCTGCTCTTTGGTACATATTATGGCGACTAAACGAGATGGTTATACATATACCAACGTGATATATTTGCTTTGAATATTTAATTACTGTTCAGTTACTTAGGAATCCAACTGGGATTTTGGCCTTTATTTGAACATGCTTGCGTTAAGATTACAACCCGTATGCACCACCCCAAAATGCACCACGGTAGCCCATCGCTTCCCAGCCTCTTCCCTCTCTCGCGGCAGCCTTGGCCGCCACCTCCATCAATCTTTCTTTCTGTTATACACTCTGAATCCTAAACACATGTTACACCACAGATCTATGTCAAATCCACCTTCCCGTTCCAACACACACTCCGCAGTCTCATCGCAAATTCTCTCTCTCTCTCTCTCTCTCTCTCTCACAGCCATTTCATACCCAACACAACAAACCATTTTTTTTAATGCGAGAAAACAGGGCCATGGAAACTGTGAACCATACTTCGTGAACCACAATTAAAAGAAAAGGGTTTAGAGAGCTTACCGGAAGAATTTCGATCACAGGAAAGATATCTCTTCGATCCCTTCCCTTCTCCTTTCTCTTTCTAAATCTCTCTCTCGCCCTCGAGATCACGTTTCAGATGGGTCGAGGAGTTGGTTTCTGACGGCTCTTTATCATAATATGATTTATATAATAACCTAGTTTGGTACATAACCAAAAGGCCCCCTCGAATCTTCTTTACTTATTCTAATTTAAACCACAACTTTCTATTATTACATACAAGTCCAAAATAAATTAGTTACTATAAATAAATGTATTAGAAAATTTTAGCAGGCCGTTATATAGCCCCACTTCACTAATCGTTGCTAAAAGTGGCTACAAAAATATCAACACTAACTAAAAGAAAAATTTGTCGCTTAAGGTCGCTACTTAAAATAACGGTACTAACTAAAAATTCCGTCGCTAAAATTTCTAATAAAAAAAATATCGACTCTAAAAATGTATTTGCTGCTTAATTAAGAATATCGGGGTGTTACAAAACTTGTCAGGATCTTGAAATCTCTCGGTGTGGGATACAAGCGTTCGAGGGTGGGGGGATGGATAGTGTATTTGATGGATTTTTGGAAGTTCCTTAAACTTGCTGGCAAATCATTTTGAAAGTTGCAGAATGACTGGAGTTTTCCCTTTTTACATTTGTGACCAAATTTGTTGTAACAAATGATGGCGGTGACAGGTTTGGAGTGATGACAGATGATTTGAGCGGCAACTTTTCTTGATATTGGTTTCGGATTTTGTTGTGGCCAAAAATTGACCGGGACCAAACAAGCACGCGAGCATACCTGCAAAGCACAACACAAGAAAACGGTGACGGGCTGGGACTCTGGAGGGGGCTCCGGCGGAGAGTTTTTGATGCTTAAGTCAGTCAGTAATTTTAAGAGAGTAGTTGAGAATATTATATATAGTTAGAGCTTACCTTTTTCCTCCCCTTCACTTCCATTTTATAGGAATGTATTAAAGGAGTCAGTTACATGACATAATGGGTAGTTATCCTGATTAGTGGGAGGTTACTAGGGCTTAATGGGCAGTTATTGCTCATAATGAGATAGTGGGATAGTGGAAAGGTGAGCAAGTGTCACTCCCTCATCGCCAAGAATCAAGGAGCAGTTTTGGTGCCATCTGGTGGTGACAAGTGTCACCTTCCCGTTGGTGGATATTTTTTACCCATATCATTTGCCCCCCATTCCGTATTCTTTTAGGAGTAAGAATGCGGAATTAGGACGATTGTCATAGCATCAAAATTTGAGCCCTTGTTTAAGAGTCCTCAGCGTTTGGAAGTTTACTAGAAGTAAAGATCTTGTCTACTCGATTGGCTGAGTAGAGGCCTTAAATGTGCTCGTCTCCTCAGCTCGTTTGGCCGAGTAGAGAGCATGGATGTATTCGTCTTGCTAGGCTAGTAGAGTGGAGTCTTAAAGGAGCTCGTTTGCTGGACTGTAAGTAGAAAGACAGACTAATGTGCTTATCGCCTCTGCCTAGCGAGCAGAGGCTTAGGAGACTGAAGGCACTCGTCTACTCAGCTTGGCAAAATGAGAGACTAATGTGTTCATTTGCTCGACTTGGCTAGCATAGTCTAATATGTTTGCTCGGCCTAGCGAGCAGGGGCTTAGAGGCTCTAAAGGCCCTCGTCTGCTCGACTTGGCTAGCATAGTCTAATATGTTTGCTCGGCCTAGCGAGCAGAGGCTTAGAGGCTCTAAAGGTGCTCGTCTACTTGGCTTGGCAAGCAGAGAGACTCTCTAATGTGTTCATCTACTCGCTTTAGCGAGCACAGGCTTAGAGGCTCTAAAGGTTCTCATCTGCTTGAATTCGCGAGCACAGGCAGACTTCGGAGGGAGCTTGTATACTCGGCCAGGCGAGTGAGGCAAAGGGGTCTAATGTGCTCGTTTTCTTGGCTTTATGAGCAAAGGCTTAGACCTTGAATGGAGCTTGTCTACTCGGCTGGGGGAGTAAAGACAGAGGCATCTAATGTGCTCGTTTGCTGGGCTTTGCAAGTAGAGGCTTAGAGCTCGAATGAAGCTCGTCTACTCGGCTAGAGCAGAGGCGTGGGTCTAGTGCACTCGTCTGCTCGGCAGAGGCTAAGATCAAAGGCACTCGTCTGCTTGGCAAAGGCTAAGATCAAAGGCGCTTGTCTATTCGGCTAGAGCAGAGGCATGGGTCTAGTGTACTCGTCTGCTCGGCAGAGTCTAAGACCGAAGGCACTCATCTACTCAGCTCGAACAGAGGTGTGGGTCTAGTGTGCTCGTCTGCTCGGTAGAGGCTAATACTGAAGGTGCTCGTTTACCTAGCTAGAGTAGAGGCATGGGTCTAGTGCACTCGTCTCCTCGACAGAGTCTAAGATCGAAGGCGCTCATCTACTCAACTAAAGCAGAGGCATGGGTCTAGTGCGCTCATCTGCTCGGTAGAGGCTAAGATTAAAGGTGCTCGTCTACTTGACCAAAGCAGAGGCATGGGTTTAGTGCGTTCGTCTGCTCAGCAGAGTCTAAGACTGAAGGCACTTATTTACTCGGTTAGAGCAGAGGCATGGGTCTAGTGTGCTCGTCTGCTCTGTAGAGGCTAATTAAGACCGAAGGCGCTCGTCTACTTGGCTAGAGCAGAGGCATGGGTCTAGTGCGCTCGTCTGCTAAGCAGAGGCTAAGACCGAAGGCGATCGTCTACTTGGCTAGAGCAGAGGTATGGGTCTAGTGCACTTGTCTACTCGGTTAAAGGATAAGATCGAAGGCGCTCGTCTACTCGGCTAGAGAAGAGGAATAGGTCTAGTGCACTCGTCAGCTCAGTAGAGGCTAAGACCGAAGGCACTCGTCTAGAACAGAGACATGGGTCTAGTGTGCTTGTCTGCTCGATAGAGGCTAAGACCGAAGGTGCTCGTCTACTCAACTGGACGAGTAGAGGCAGAGGCTTTATGGAAGATCTGAGTGAAGTACCTTGTCCACTAAGTTTTGTCAAAGTCTTTATCAAGGGGGTACAAGGATAAACTTAACCCCCCTTGTTGTGCTGATTGATTGTATCCACGTGTTGGTTATCCCAATAGTCATGAGACCTTGGCTATTGGATTACAATAATATCTCTATACAAGGAGAGTTCATTTCATTTCTCTTCACTTAATTTTTGAGCAGGAGATACTTCAAAGAGGCCTAAAGGAACTTGTCTGCTCGGTCTAGCAAAGTAGGAGTCCATCGGAGTTCTTCTGCTCAATCCAACGAGTGTGATCTAGGAATTAGAAAGATCTATGCTCTGTGAGTCTTACGCCACTCCTCGAGAAAGGAATACGACTACTCAATTGGGCCAAGGTTTAGGTAGCTCTTTATAGAGATGAGCACGGGTTGCTAGGCTAGACCAACGCAAATGTCCTTAGTAAAGGTGTGCCGATCAATAACTGGCACTGTGATGCCGAGCTTGTCAAAGTGTCGGTCCTGAAAATGGCTAGAGCATGGCTCAGGTACTAATGAGTGAGCCTCGGAATATCTCTTCTTAGGCCATTTATTCCTGGAATGACGACACTCCTCATCATTTAGAAAAAGTGATGTGGCTATTGCAACGGTTTTGGTCATTCTCGTGATGCACAAGGCGAGATTATTTTTGAATTTGTAGTTTGGGTGACCTTGGATGTTAGGTGCAAAAGCTCTCAGCGTGATGATGAGGAGGTTAGGTGAGGCGTCATCGAATAGGTTGCCCTTGACAAGTGGTGGTTTGTAGTGCTCGATACATCTAAGAGGGACGATTGACCTTGGTTTGCAGCCGCTCTACGGATTTTTGCACGACATGAATGATGACGAATAGGTTATGCTGCTTAGCCATCATATGATATTTTTGCATGGCCTGAACGATGACAAACATGTTGTGCTGCTTAGCCATTGTATGAGGGGGAACGCATGCTTCGTGTGAAAATGGTCATCGTCTTATATATATGTAGCCCCCTGACTAAGGAGGAATGGATACAATGATGACTTCTTAGTCACTGTGTGTAAGACATATGAACGAGTAAAGCTAGAGGATCATAGCTTGTTCGCATGGTTGAACGAAAAGATAAAGCTACGGGACCATGACCTGTTGAAATAGTGTATGGTCACAATGTCACCGGATGAGCAATAAAAATGGTGTCGTATGCTGACGATAAGCTGGCTGAGGATGTGCAATAAACTCTGGCAAGTAAGGCCAATATTGATTTTCTGGTTGCAAATGCACGAGCTATCCGGGCTACCGAATGTACTAGCGATGTTATCAGCGTATGCATGCAATTCTCTTAAAGCTACCAGATTGCTAGTAACGTGTGTCTTTCTACTGCAGAAGTCTGCTTGTTATGTCAAACCAGCATGATGCTACAGCTGAAGCTTTATGCGTGACTAAAGCCATAAAGGGCTGTTAACTTATTTTTCATTTATGAAGTGGTTTGCGGTACAAACCCTCGTAACATGAATAAATATGTCACACGAAAAGAGAATGCATGAGCTGATAAAGGCAACTACATTTTAGCACTAAACTGGTAGTAATCATACGTTGTGACACCATTATTATCCTGTCGGTTAGACAAGTAAGATGTGTCATATTGCATGACACAAGTGAGGCATAATAAAAAAAATTATGAGCACTCAGATGGCCGGAAGGCACTTCGCCAATTGAAGCAATTGGCCGACGTTAGACCAAAAAATGAATAGGTCTAGGCTAAAGTATTTAAGCAATATGCAGGCATATGTTAAGCGTGCCGACACTTAAAAAATCATAGTATTTGTGTTTTATGTCGTGTATAAACAAGTCTGTGTGTATACAGGTTTTAGCGACGAATATGACCATTCATATGCAGGCTAATATGCATAGATAAATCACATTATAAGATTTAAATAAATCTTGATTGTGGGCAAGGATAGAAATATGCAAAAGTATGGGGTTAAAACATAATTTCTTAAAAAGGAAAGAGTGCACCTGACTTATTCAGTCGGTGCCTGGAGCTTTTTATTCTTCACGAAAGAGGCAGTCAGAACACCGTTAAAGCTCGGCCACAACTAGAAGTTCCCTCTACCGGCAGTTTGGCACAGAGGGAGGTAGATCCAGTCACTTCTTAGGAATTCTTCATTGCAGACGAAGGCTCTACGCTGATGGTCACGACGGTAGGAGCTTGGACTGAATAACAACGACAGTGGCATGTATGTCGGTGGAATTACTATCGGGCGCAACAACAGTAGGTTACCAGAGCGATGGCGGAAGCACGGCGCTCGGTGGCTACGGTGTGCACGATTGTCGTTGATAGCGATTTATAGTGGTTTGTCCGCGATTGGCTTGGCTAGTTGTGGTGTTGGCTGTTTCTACCGTCGGCAATCTCGCGGTGGAGCTGGCTATTGTGATGGTGAGGTTTTGGACTCTGAGTAGAATAGTGGCGGCGTTGCTCCCTTTGGTCGCGGTGGAGTAGATCTTGACTCTGGCGACGGCGTCAGCCCCTGGACAGTAAGGTAATAGCAGTTATTGTGCATTTCCATCAGCATCGTATTGCCGGTCGAATATGCTGATCCCGACACGATGCATGGTAGACTTTGGCTTTCGACAGCGGTTCTTCTCCCTTCTCTGCTCTTTTTTTCCCTTTTTTGGTTATTGGTTGTTGCTATGGTAGCTCCACGGTAACTGTGTGAGCAGAGGAGATGCCCACCAATGACTGTTGTGGATGGAGGCGTCAATTGAGGCAGGGGCGACAAGAGAATGATACGTCACCCGCGACAGCTCCTTGGTGTCGCGGCTCCCATGGCGGTGAATCCATTTTTATGGTGACATCATGATGGTCAGATTGACGACACATGATGGTGGGCGACCATGACTGTTCTTATAGCAGTGGCAGTGCTCTTGATTGCAGTGGAGCTGACGGTTACGCCAGATTTGAGTAGAATGGTTTGGCGGACTTATGGTTGGTATTGCAACGCCGCCATGGGTTGAGGTCTTTATATATGATTGGCGAATCACTGTGGTTATTGTGATTGGTGTTACTAATTAGCCGGAGATTGAAGCGGCAATGAAGAGTCAACGGGAGTGGTGACGGCAGCCTGCTGCACGGCTGTGGTGGTGCAGCTAGTTGGAGGGGGAATTGTCAAGCGCGTGTTGGCGACAGTGGCCACTGATGATGGTGTACGGTGGTGGTCTTCTATGTTTTTTTCTTTCTTTTCTGGCGACGGCCCAACTGGGAATGGGCATTGCGTCACGATAGCTACGTGGTGGTGGTTGTCGTCACATTCGACGGCAATGACTATGTTGCGCACCCCGTAGTAGTTGTTTGTGACTCCGATCTTGGACTGAGGTTTGGTGTTTGCGAATGGCCGGGGATTGTAGCGGCGGTACTCAGGTTGAGAACTCTTTTTATCCCTTCCTTTTCTTTTGCCGTGACGGCGGCCGAGTCGGCAGTGAGGGTTGTATCGAGACGACTGTAGTGCGGGGTGGCCTTGCTTGGCTGAACAAAGCACCGTCGCGAGGTGACGCCGCTGACGACGCACAGTTGCACAGACATTAGATGATGGCAGTGAAGGCTGCTTTATGGCAGTGGTGGTAGCTTCGTAGGAGCACCGTTGGGTGGTAATGTCGTTGATGACCACCGATGGTATATTAACAGCCACGAACGCTGCTGGTGCTGCCAATGATTTTTCAGCTGGCGTTTTGAATTCCTTTTCTTTTCTTTGCTGACATGTTTGCTAGGTCTGCTTGGCCAGTCAATCCCACAGATGGCGCCAAAATGTTGTGGCCAAAACTTGACAGGGACCAAACAAGCACGTGAGCAGATCTGGAAAGCACAACATGAGCAAACGGTGACGCACCGGGACTCCGGAGGGGGCTCCAGCGGAGAGTTTTCAATGCTTAAGTCAGTCAGTAATTTTAAGAGAGTAGCTGAGGATATTATAGATAGTCAGAAGTTACCTTTTTCCTCCCCTTCACTTCCATTTTATAGAAATGTATGAAAGGAGTCGGTTACATGACATAGGGTAGTTATCCTAATTAGTGGGAGCTTACCAGGGTTTAATGGGCAGTTATTGCTCATAATGGGATAGTGGGATAGTGAAAAGGTGAGCAAGTGCCACTCCCACTTCTCTAAAAATCAGAGCAAGGTTTCATCGAAGAGATCGTTCTGGCAATTTTTCGGGTAAGTTTTTTTTAGATTTTTTTCTTGTTTGTTTAATTGATATAAGAGATTAAAGGGCGTATGGTGAGGAAACTGTGAGAAGGGGGGCTTAGATTCGTGAGGATTTGTGGTTTTTTTTTGTGTTTGTGCGTGTATGGCTAAGGAGAGGGGCTGAAGTTTCAGCCGTATGCGTGTGTAAATTTGGTGTTGGCCGTGAGTTGTGGCCGCCGTAGAAGGGGCTGTTGTGAAGGTTGGTGGGTGATGGCCATGGCTGCCTGAAGAACCCATGGGTGTGCGCAAGAGAGTGTGTGTTCATGCGAAGCAATTGTCCATGCGTAGATGGGTATGAATGGAAGCGACTGAGTGATATTCATGGAAATTGAAATCAGAAGAAGGAGAAAAGAGAGATGGAGGGAACCCACTGCCGCACGACAGTGGGCTTGACGGCCGTGAGCTTGTGATTCTATTGTGCTGCGGTGAGACAATGGTTCAATGGCCACCATGGCCATGAAGTTGTGGTTGCAGAATGTGACGCAGTGCAGGGGGAAGGGGAAGCTGTGAGGTGTGTGTAAATGTGTTAACAAATGTGTGTTGTAGTGCTTGATGAAGGGACAATGAACGGTGGAGCCTGCATGCGGGTGTATGTACCAGGTGTTGTCGCGGATTTGCAGTTGAGTCATGAGTTGTGGCAAATGTGTGTATACCTTGTGTTTTAGAAGTGATATAGGTGGGTACATAGCTGCTGTGTTTATACAGGAATGAGTGTGGGGTGTTAAAGGGCTGAAAAAGATCAGCATTGAGGTGTTCCTGTGTGCTGGAATGTGTGTAACATGTGGGTGGGTGTAAGGTAGTGTGTTAAGTGTGTGTGGAGTTGTACATTTATGTTGTGTGTATGTATGCATGAGGAAGGATAAGACAATGGAGAACATCGACTGCCGTGAGGCAGTGGGTGTGTAAGAGATGAAATGGGTGCAAAAAGAGGAAGATAATAGGGGTACATGTGTGTTTGCTGAGTGCAAGTGTGAGTGATATTGTGTATTTGCAAGAGTGAAACAGGTGGGTGAAATGGAAGAAAAGAAAAAGGGACTGGCTGTGTACTTTGGATTGAGTGTGTGAGATAAATGCTTGTGTGTATATGTGTATTTACATATGGGTGAGTAAGTGTGTTAGAGAGAGAGAGAGAGTGGAGAGAGGAAATGCTGTGTGGTTATGGGTATTTGAGTGTGTGTATGTGTGTGACAATTGCTGAGTGTATGTGTGTGAGTGATGTGTGCACAAGTGTAGTTGAATGGGTGTGTTGGGTGCACATGCGCTGAGTGAAATTTGCAATGTTTGTGAGTGGTACGCGAGGGAATTAGAAATTGGGTGCAGAAGGAAAAAGAAGGGAAGCGCGGATCGGGTATTTTAGTTAGCGTTAGACACGATGTGAGCATTGAATACTATACGGTGATCGTTATCATACGAAATTTAACAGTATAGTATTTTAGGCCATATTAGAATTTATGGCAAAATTTCGTAATTTTCGGAAATTACATGTATTTTTAGTATTTTCTATAATTTCAGATTTGTAAAATACTTTTGGAGCCTTTAATCATTGAAAATATTCTGGAACAAATTATAGTAATGTTTCTATAGTATAATAAAGACTCAGTATAAATTTGGTGATTTTTAGAGTTCATTTGAAATCTTTTCTCGATTGCATTGGATTTAACAAAAAGAAAAATTTTAAAATAGTTTTAATGCTTTTAATTTTTGATTTTAATTTCAATAATTTTTATAAGTCTTTTGAAGCTGTTACAAAAATTATGAGCGTTTATTTCCACCTAGAAGAAATTATGGCAATTAATTGGTTTTAGTGTATTTAAGAAAATTATTTTTAATTAGAAAATAATAAAAAAATATTCAATAATTATATTTTTATCCCATATGCTATATTAATCTATAAATAATATTTAATGAATTATTAGAATATTTTTAGAATATATTTGAGTCTCGGGGAGTGTGACAAATTTCGGGGTAGGTTGGCCGTGTGAGAAACTGCTCTGAATTGCAACATGTCCGGGTAGAGAAATGGGTATGCCATGGATAATTATATTAAGATTTTAATGTAATAGTATGAATAAATATTTTGATAAATGACTCTGCCAACCTAGGTTAACCTCGAGGATTTGGTCGAGAGTATTTTTAACTTCAGCGCTTGGATCGAGGTACGGAATTTCTATTCGAAACCCAGTTTCATCTATTTATCCTCAAATACTTTTCTGTATTGTTGTCAAATTCTATTTGGACTCCGTTATAGTTAAAACGTGCATCAGTTGCCTTTAATGCCCTATTTTGAGCGTTACAGGTTTGTTTGAAATCATATTCAATGCTCTATGGTTATTTCTCGTTGTGCCTCGATTTAAACGTTGCATTATCGATTGTTGTCATTCTGTTAATTGACATGAGTTTCTGCATCGACGTGTTTGGTGGGAATTGGTGTATATGTTGGACGATACTAGTGTGGGCTAGTACCTTAACGGACTAGCCGGTGTATTGGTGTAGGCTAGTACCTTGACAGACTTGCCGGTGTAGTGGTGTGCGTTAGTGCCTTGATGGACTAGATAGTGTAAAGTTATAATGAGCAATTGAGCATTGCCTTTGTGGCTTTGCTAAGTGATTACCATGCACTACTTTTGTGGCTTTGCAATTGCTCATGTTATTGTATTCGTGATCGTTTTGTATCGTTATCTGAAAATCGTATTGATGTCTGATCGAACTAGTTATGATTTTTTTTAAATCTTGATAAATTTCATCTATAATTGTTTCCTCGTTTTTTCGTTTGAGCGGCCTTACTGAGCTCTCAAAAGCCCACTCCCCTTTTACTTTCTTTCCGCAGGTGATAACCAATAACAGATCGCATTGAGTGTGGATTAGATCTGAGCCGAGCGAAGAAGAATTTAAGTTTCAGTCGTAGTCATTAGAACCCCTGCATGGCTCATTATTGTTATTTAGAATTGTTAGCTTAGATTTGATGTTTCAACTATAATAGTACGCTAAGAGTATTATTTTACTCAATGGTTTAGTTGTTCTAACTGGTTGGTGAGTCAAAATTAGTTCAGTTTGAGATCATTATTTTCTCAGTTTCATTGATTGAGTAAGTGTTAACGTTCCGGAAATTTCGAGATGTTACATAAGGGGGAGCATAAATTAGGATAGGCAATGCTCAAATAAGGATTGAGTTGTGATATTTGTGGAATGCTATAGTTTACTGTTCAACCTTATCTTTCTTCATTGCTCACATCCGTGCTTACCTATTTTTGCATAATGAGTCCTTTTTGTAAGCCAAATCCCATATATGCTTGTAATTGCTGCTTTATTCCATTCCTCTACTATTTTAATGCCTAATCTCCATTCTTTCTTGGGAAGACATAGATCCTTCCATGCCACTTTTGTTCCAATACAGCTCACATCCTTACCATGCCATAGGAAGGCCGTTACCTTTTTCTCAATCTGCCTGATTATCATCTTCAGAAGAATGAAACTTGAACACCAATAAACTTGCATACTACATAGCACTAATATGGCCAACTGCAATCTCCCAGCATATGAAAAAGCCTTTGTAGTCCAGCTAGCAATCTTCCTATTTATTCTCTCTACCAAGGACAAAGGAATCTTTATGCTGCAATTTCTTTGAGATTAGGGGAACCAAGGTAAGTTACTGGAAATTTTCCCACTAGAATGTTCACTAGTTCATTTAAAGCCTCAACAGTAGTTCTATCCATACCAACTAGGAAAATATAACTTTTATTCAGGTGTAGGGATAAACCAGATAGTTCCTTGAAATCATACATAGCTTTCTTGATCAATCTAAGGGTAGCTTGATCAGCTTGAGCTAACAAAAACAAATCATCTGCAAAACACAGATGTATTTGCAAATCTTTGCACTTTGGGTGATACATGAAGTTTGGGTGATGGGCATAATATTCCATTAGGCTAGAGTGTTGTAGACAAATAGTCACTCAAGCTTACACTTTTTTTCATTCAAACTCACGCTCACAAATATATGAGGAGGCAATGTAGAGATTTTGAGAGAATACTTTCATTCCACTTCATCAAAATGGTTGAGGTACATGAGCTTATATAATGCCTAAAAGTAACTCCCAAACTTACAATAATCATACCACTCACGCCACTATCTATACAATTACTAGACCACTACTCATCTTCATAACCATGCTAATAATGCATTTGTAACATATGCACCACTAACATATTATTAACACCCCACTAACATATTAGTAACCCCCACTAACACATAACTAATACCACTAACATGGCATTAACACACTAACTTAATTAGAAACATGTGACTAAAAAGATCAAGATTATTATTCCAACACTCCCCCTTAAACTTGATCTTTGACTCCAAGCAAACTTCTCAATTTGCAAAATGCCTCAACTTTGAGGGGTTTGGTGAAAATATTAGCAACTTGGTCTTGTGAATTCACATACTTGAGCTCCACTGCTTTTTCGGTAATGCACTCTTTAAT
Source organism: Escallonia herrerae (assembly GCA_033070095.1). Lineage (NCBI taxonomy): Eukaryota > Viridiplantae > Streptophyta > Magnoliopsida > Escalloniales > Escalloniaceae > Escallonia > Escallonia herrerae. The sequence goes on along the minus strand of JAVXUP010001041.1, from coordinate 19,926 downwards.
GTAGTGATACCTTGTATTGATATTCTTGCTTTGATCGTGGAACACCAGATTTTTGGCCAATGCTATTTCTGACTTATTGTCAACGAAAATCTCGATTGACTCTTCTTGTGGCAAATAAAGCTCCCTCAAAAAAAATGTAAGCCAAATTGCTTGACAAACACACGATGTGGTGGCGAATTACTCCACTTCACAAGTAAAAAGCGTCAGAATTGGTTGCTTTTTTGAACTCCATGTAAATGTCGTATCTCCCATGCATTCTTGGAAGTAGTTGCATTTGCAATCTTTTGCAACATCGCATCATCCAAGCTTTGATGGATGATTCTTTCTAGTGGCTTGTAAGGCCTCCTTTTGGGTAGCACTAAGTGTGGCTTCATTTTGAGGCTTGGCAAAGCCTTTGTCTACCACCTCCCACACATCTTGTGATCCAAGAATCGCCTTCATGCGAATACACCAATTTCATAGTTGTCTTTGGTGAATCGTATTATTTGAAATGGAACCATATTGTTTTCCATCTCTCTCTCTCACTCACTCACTTGAGCACCACTAACCTGGTGCTCTGATACCACTTTGTTGTAGACAAATGGTCACTCAAGCTTACACTTTGTTGCACTCAAACTCACACTCACAAATATATGAGAAGGCAATGTAGAGATTTTGAGAGAATACTTTCATTCCACTTCAGTTGAGGTACATGAGCATATATAATGCCTAAAAGTAACTCTCAAACTTACAATAACCATACCATCACCCCCACTATCTACTTAATTACTAGACCGCTACTCATCTTCATAACCATGCTAATAATGCATTTATAATATATGCACCACTGACATATTATTAACACCCCCACTAACATATTAGTAACACCCATCAACACATGACTAATGACCACTAACATGACATTAACACACTAACTTAATTATAAACATGTGACTAAAAAGATCAAGATTATTATTATTATTCCAACATAGAGAAGGCTTCCATTACCAATAAAAAGACATAAGGAGAGACAGGATCTCCTTCCCTTAACCCCTTTGAGCTGGCAAAATAACCCTCCATGTTCCCATTAAGGTTTATGGAAAACGTATCAGCAATCACACATTGCATAATCCATTCTACAAAGATAGCTAGGAACTTCATGACTTCCATGATAGCTTTTAGAAAATCTCACTCCACATAGTCATAGGCTTTTTGCAAGTCTATTTTCATCAAACATCTTGGCAGACCACCCACTATGTGATAATTTTTCACTAATTCTTGCATGAGTATAATGTTATTTGTAATATGTCCATTTGCCACAAAAACTGACCAAGGCTGGCAAGACTTTCTTGATTCTAGCGCATAGGGTCTTTGACACACACTTGTATATCACATTGCAATGCAATGGGTGTAAAATCTTTCATTGCATTAGGGCAAGCTATCTTAGGGTAGTATTGTTAAAGAATTTGATACCCTTATTCTTGTTAAGCATTTCTAGCGTGTCACGGTTTTGTCGACAATAGCCCAATTTTTCTCTGAAAAAATTCAGCATTGTAACCATCAGGTCTAGGGGCCTGGCCTTTTTAGGTTTAAAACAAAAATAGCTTCCATCACTTCAATTTCACTAACAGGGCACCCAACATTACTTGATCCTCATCTGAGATGTATTTAGTGATAACCTTAGTTAATCTTTCCTTTGGGTGAGGTAGAGGAGGTATAGGGGTTTTTAGAAAATTAGTGAAATACTTAAAAGCAACTTGATGTACCTCCATATCTCCAGTTGCTAAAGTCCCATCCATTGTGAATATAGAGAATAGTCTGTTGTGAGATCTCCGCATAATCATGTTCTTGTGAAAATAGGCAATGTTGTTGTCCCCATGGCTAAGTTTTTAATTCTTGCTTTTTGATAGTAAAAAACCTCTTTTACATAGACCAATTGATAGTATTATCTATGTACTTTTTTTTCCTCTCGGGATTAGTGTTGTATCTTGATTCTCCGAAAGATGATTCTAAAACCTTTGCAAGTCTTCAAATTTCTTAGGAGTTTTGGCAGAAATGTTACTATAATACGCTGTATGCAACTTCTTCAGCATAGGATTCAAACCCTTCTGTTGTGTTCTCAACTTTTTCATGCATCTCCATCCACCCTATAATTCTATTTTTCCTTCAGAATTCGTTCAGACTTGCTATGGCTCATCCAAAAGTTGAGTAATTTAGAAGGTCTATTACCTTTCTCATTTTCCAGCAAGGTTTTAATCCTGCATGATCGGATACTTGAAGCTTGGACTTCTACAATTGTACTTGGATAAGTTTCCATCCATCATTCATTTTGTAAAACTCTATGCATTATACACATGATGACATCCCCTTCTCTATTATTACACCAAGTGTAAATAAGTCCTCTTGATGTTAAGTCTTCAAGGTGTGTCCCATAAAGGCGTTTATTAAACTCCTTTATATCTTCTGTTGGTGTCCATATTTCTGATTGGAATCACCAGCAACTATCCATTGTCTTTATCCAATTGTATTGGCATCTTGTACTAATTGTTGTCATAGGGCTCTCATTTATTATTAGCATACACAAATGTAATATAGAAGCACATTCTGGATTATGTCTTCACACTGTCAGTGATGTGTTGACTAGACTTACTCACCACAATGACCTTGTGCTATTCTATCCCAACCATAATCTTGATACACCTTTGAGGTTGACACTATATACAAAGTGCCTATTCTTAGTCCATTTTCATGTGATTTAGGGAATATTCTCCTCTCCTACCCTTGTCTCCAATAACCCCAGCAACTCAACCTTTTTATTTTTCAACAATTTCTCGATGTAACTTTGTTTCACATAGTCATTCAGACCTCTAATATTCTAACTGGCAATTGTAGTCATGCTTTTGCTTCACTTTTTCCCTGCTTATTGCCACTTTTCTCTATCAACTAAGCTCTAGGGTAACTTTGTCTATGATCTTTTCCATCCTAAGGTTTTCCATCACTGGGACTATTTATCATACTTTCCTTTTGATCGATATTCTCAGTATTTTCTATACTGTTTGTATCTAATACAGAAAAACTGTTTTACAGGGTCATCAAATTAAGTCTAGGCACTGCAAGGCTGAGGTTTACTGATTTTTCCAATTTTTCCGTAACATTTCACCTTCCACCACACCCTTAAAAATGGTGTTCTACCTCCGGACTTGTTAAAGCTAGATTTTCTTATAGCGTATAGCTGTCTAATAGCCATAAATTTAAGAGGAGGTGCATTTCAGGCAGCCATTCATATTCCAGCTTTTGATAAACCATCTTATCCCCTAGACCTTTCATAGGAATATTATTGGGCAACTTATTTCCTATCTCAATCTCCACACACACTGTAGCAAATTCAATCTTTCTTTGTAGTCATCTTAGAGGTGTCAAATGGGCCGGGCTTGGGCCGGCCCAGCCCAAGCCCATCGGGCCTCCAGAAAATTGGGCCAGGGCCCCTGTCAAACGGGCCGGGCCAGAATGAGGGAAATCTGAGCCCAGTCCAAGCCCAGGCCCTAGGCCCAACATCTAGGGCCGGGCCCATGCCCAATTTTTTTTTGTTATTCAAAATAACAAATACACCTTAGTTATTCTCACTAATGATCTAAAAGTAATAGATTTTTTCTACATTTTAGTCATAGAAGGCAAGCAAATACACCTTAGTTTAAAAAAAACTGAAAAGGCCATTTTTTGGGCCAAAAGAGGGCCGGGCCGGGCCAAATCCGGGCCATTTTAAGGCCTGGCTGGGCCCGGGCCTGTTTCTAAAAAAGTTAGGCCTGGCCCTGGCCCTGGCCCAAGCCCTAAGGGTTAGGGTCAGTTTGGGCCCAAAAAGGGCCGGGCCGGGCCGGGCTGGGCCAGCCCGCAGGCCACCGGGCCCATTTGACACCTCTAAGTCATCTAATCCGTGAACGAGGGATTTCCAACCGTGCTTATAATTCTACTTATCATTTTGGATGACCAAAGATGAAGTGGTGGTTGTAGTAATTCAATTGACACAAGCACCACATGTAAGCCTTATTTCTCTAGGGGTATAGATTTAGACTAAGGTTTAACTATCAAAGGTTTATTATAAATAAAAAAAACCAAGGGCCTTTTTCCAGTATTTGTTCTTTAGCAATAATATCATCAAAATGTACCAGAGATACTCCAGACTTCAGCATACTGCATGAGAAAGTTCTGAGTTGCTTTCATTTTTACTCCAGAAAGCCTTTCATCATATATATAAGGGGCCTTGCACCAAGCATATACATAATTATTATATTTTCCCATATTTTGATTTTAGCTTCTACATCTTCAATTGTTCATTCCACACCTTTGTGGCTACTAATTTCTTTTGAAGGAAATGTCAAATTATTTTCTTGTACAAAGTCCCGATTTGGTCATGTGATCGAAGCATAATAAGAGGTCGGTTGCCCTAATCCCTTCTGTTCTGAGTTGGGATTCCCTATCTTGGACATAACTTTATGTGCCAAGGGTAGCGGTGGAACATCCATGGCCGTCCCCCCTAAAGGACATTCAAAAGTTAGTTGCGAAGGACTAATCTCAGCCTTGGATTATCCAACTGGACACACCTCACCTCGAGCCAACTATATAGATATATATATATATATATATATATATATATATATATATATATATATATATATACTTTCGTGTTAAATTGCTTCAATGGCTTATGTGCCACTGCCTATCATGATTTGTAAATTCAAAGTTAGATCAAATGATGATGGTCTGCGTAATAACTAATAAGGATAAGTTTCCACTCATAAAGTGGTGTCCTAGTTTTCTTGTTTTTTGTGGTAAGAGAAAAAGTAAAACTCTAGGTATTAAATGCAAATCATTATAAAAAAAATTACCTCATGAAAGTTTAATTCGTCATTTTCACTATCATTCATGACTAATACCTAAAGGAAATTATGACATTAGAAATAATTTTTTAGGCAGTGGATTGAAAGGAGGTAGAATCCAGGAACAAAACTACAAGGGTGAAAAGAAAGGTAAGAAGAGAGTAGATGAAGAACAGCCCGGACAAAGTTCAGAACCAAGAAGAGGAGATCGAAAATGTAGATGATGTGGATTGAGGCACGAGGGTGTGAACTATGCTAAGGCCAGTAAAGCATATCTTAAGTATGAGAGCAAGTCACTGAAATAATGTTTAAGATGAGCAAAAAAAAAAGGAGGGGGGGGGGGCTGTTTCAAATGTCAATAGCCAGAGTATATTGACCGGACAGAGGTGCTCTAAAGGAGGGTGATGGTCATTGAAGTAAGAAGAAATGAGGGGTTTATGAGACTAAGTATTGGCTATCAGAAGCTGATTAAGATGATTAAGATGAGAGTCAGGAATAATTACTGATTGCCTGACCTAGAGGATATGTTGATCAATTGCAGGGTGCTAAGTGTTTTCTTTATGTGGTTGACCTTAGAGCGGGTCATTACCGGTTAATGAATAAGGAAGGATGAAGTTGTCAAGATAGTGTTCAAAAATAGAAATGGGCATTATAAATTTTTGGTGGTGTCAGGTGGATCAATTAAGGCCCCTGTTGCAGTTATAAATTTGAGGAATCAAGTCTTTTGAGAGTACTTGATCATTGTGTCGTCACCTTATTGGTGACCTTATGGATGATACTGAAGGCAAAGAAAGAACTTGCAAAATGGCAAGTTTGACCAATTTTAAGAAAGTTAAGTTGTATATCAAATTCGAGGAATTTGAATTTTGACTGGGGGATTGGCTATATGGGATTGATGCAGAAGTAAGTTAGGAGATTTGGAAAAAGTTGAAAAGGTGACAAATGGGGGAGTCGTAAAACAATTGACGTTGAGATTAGTAGCTTTCTATGCTCAATCAGAGGCTACCGGAGAGTAATTGACAATCTCTCTAAGATACCCTATTGGAGAAAATGAACTGAGATGATTACTATGCCAAATAAGTCAGAATGTGAACAACTCGAAATCAAAGTTCGAGTAAGGAAAAAAGGAAGTAATAATTTGTTTCACATGGAAATGCAACCAGTGCATCTTAAGCAAATCAAGGAAGGCTTAAGGCCAAGGTGAAAGGACGTTGAGATCCAACGAGGATTTGAAGTGAATAAAAAGGAAAAAAAATTTGATGGTAATAAGGGTGATAATTTTGAATGTGAAATTCAGATATGTGTTCCACCTAGTGATGAATTGAAAGAAAGGAATTATGAAGAGTACTCATAGTTTAGGGTACTGATTCACTTAGGGGAGACGAAAATGTACCCTAAGTTACGGCCCAAAGAATTTTGGTGGCCTAGCATGAAGAGAGATATATAAAAGTTTGTATCCCGATGTTTGACCTGCTAACAGGTAAAAGTGGATCATAAGATCGCCAGATAGTGGCAACCACTCTTTGCACCTGAGTGGAAGTGGGAACACATTATGATGAATTTTGGTGTTAAGGTTACCACGAACAACTAAGAGATATACATTCATCTGGATTGTAATGGATATGTTGACTAAGATGTCCCGATTTATTTTGTCCGGGAAGAACGACTTGCCCAAACTTAGGTTAAGCAAGTGGTCAGTTGTTATGGAGTTTAAGTAACTACTGTATCTGACAGAGACGCAAGGTTTACCTTTAGCGTTTGGAAAAGTTTTCAAAAAGAAATGAAAACAAAGTTGATCATGAGGACGGCCCTTTTCCTCAGATAGGCGGCCAATTAAGAAGTATGATATGAATACGGGGAGAGTGTTAAGGGCCTGCATTTATTATTTTGGCTGAACATGGGGTAAACAGTTACCCTTAGTCGAATTCTCCTATAAAAATGGTTATCGGTTGAGCAAAGGAAAATAGCCCTGTTTGAAGTGTTGTATGACCGAAGATGTCACACACCTATTTGTAGAGTGTGGTTAGAGTCGAGATTGTTTCGCACGAGACGTTGCAAAGAAATGGAAAATAGGGTGATCGATACCTAAGAGAGAAATCTTACTACATAGAATTAGCAGAAAAGTTATGCTGACAAGAGGCGTAGGATGTTGAAGTTTGAAGTAGATTACATAGTACATTTTACTAATGTAACCGTAGAAAGGAATCATGCGATTTAGGAAGTGGAGGATGTTGAGTCCGAGATTCATCGGACTAAAATCCTGCCTAGGAGTAAGAAGATAGCAGACAAACTCGATCAACGTTCAGGATTGAGTTAATTGCGTAACGGGTGTCACGTGTCAATGTTGAGGAACTACGATCCCAATTTTATGCATGGGATCATATGCATGAGATCTAGTTGGAATCAGTTGAAATTCGAGATAATATCTCGTATTAGGAGGCACCGACAAAGATGGCTGATAAGAAGAAACATGTTTTACGTGAATGTAGGTGGTCAAAGTTAATTGGGGAAAATCATGCGGTCAAGGAGGTTACCTTGAAACCCAAGGCGCTAATGCGGTAATGATGTCCGTACCAAGTTGCAGAATGAGGTTTGTCCTTATTTCGAGGACGAAATCTATTTAAGGGGGGGAGGGTGTGATACCCAGAAAATACCAAAAATTAATCTAACCGTGAGTTTGATTAATTAAGGGGTGCTATTTTTATTAAGTATCAATATGTTGATGATGATTAAGTGTTAGGTAGCTAAGTAAGGGGTTAGCGTGGCCTTGGGGGTTAAAAATGTAATTTTGGAAAGGTAAGGGTCAAAAATGTAATTTTGGAAAAAGATGATGAACGGGATGCATATTTTTATTAAGTAGCATCATTTTGATGATAATGAGGTGTTAGGGGGCTAAAGGAGGGGTTAGGGTGATTTTGGGGCCAAATTGCAAATTTTCAAAGTCGAGGGGCCAAAGTGCAAATTATGAATATTTGCAAGAGGTGTCACAAGCTTTGGAGAAGCTGATCCGAATGTTGCCACCTCCTAGTTGATGCTAAGCTGACTAAGTTAAACAAATAATAAAATAAAGAATGGATGAAGTTGAATGAGGGAATTATAAAAGAAAGTTTGTGGGGTGGAAAGTGGAATTAAGGGAAACTCGTGAATAGTTGCTGGGCATGAACTGTAACCCGTGAAGAACCCAGAAACTGGGAGGAGAAAAGAGAAGAAAAGAGGAAGAAAGAAGAAGAAAAAAAATCCTAAACCCTACAGGGTAATCTCTCCATCTCGAACCATTAATTGTGAAGAAATTGTGGGTTTCATTTGGGTTATTTTTGGATGAAATTACACAGTAAACATGTCTTTGTGTGAGTGTGTGTTCTTCGGGTGGATATGGGTATGGATTTATACGGTGTAATTGTGTAAATTAAGTGGAGTTAGGGTGTCCATGTGTAATTTGTGATATAACCGAGTGATTATAATGTGAAACTAATGAGAAATTCACGTGGGCTTGGGGGAAGAGTGTGCCCAGGTGTATGACGGGCTGAAGGAGGAAGAAGACTTGTGTGTGCGCTCAAGGTGTGTTAGTGTGTGTGATGATTTCAATAGTAGATGTAATTGTCGTAAAAAGTGAAGATTCAATATATAGGTTCTAATCCGAATTTTTAAAAATATCTAGAAGCCGATTTAGCCAAAGTATGAAAAATAGACCCTAGTTATTTTTGAGAGACCTGTATCGTGGAAACATTTCAGATTTTTCTGAGATCGGGAAGGGGGTGAACGGTTGCGGGAAGTTTAAAATCTTATGGTGAAATTTAAAATATCAAACGAACGCAGTTTTGCGCGAAAACTTTTATGAGGACTCTGAGAAGTTATATTTTCCAAGATTTCGGGTCATTCCGAAGTCATTAGCTATTTTTGGCCGAACAAGCTTTTAAGCGCTCGGTCCGGACACCGGTTCGGAATTTTTGGGCGAAAATTTTGTAAAATACTTTTTAGCTCAAGAATGAATGCAGGAGGTTTAAAATATTATTTTAAAGTGGTTTTGAGATTTTTATGGTGCCGGGAACCCTCAGGGGGCATTTTGATAATTTGCCACCTAGAGAGGGGTATTTTGGTAAATTTCCCGGTAAAGTTTTTCAAGGGACTTTTTAGTTCAAAAAGGATTGTAAAACACCTAAAAGGTTGTTTTGAAGCTGATTCGGGGCGTTGCGGTGATAGTGATTCTCGGGGGCATTTTGGTAATTTACCGCCAGAGGGGGTATTTTGGTAAAGTTTTTCTATAAAATGCTTCAAAGGACCTGTTAGTACGGAAAGGGATGTAAGACAGTTGAAAAGTTATTTTAAAGTCGTTTGTGGGGGCGATGGCCGCTAGGGGGTGTTTTGATAATTTTTCCTTTAAAATTTTTTGAGGGAATATTTTGTCTATAAATGATGCAGTACATCTAAAAAGTAGTTTTAAAGCGATTTTGGGGTGTTGGTGATGTAGCGGCCATTAGGGGGTATTTTGGTAATTTGCCATGTTGGCGCTAAATTTTTAAGGACGCGCATAATTTAGCTTTCGGAGGGGTGGGAAGCAAGGAATAGTATTAGTATGTCTAAAAGGAGAGTTGTTATCGATAATAAGTCGATAAGGCTAGATTAATGATCTAATTATCGGATCGAATTAACTAGCTATCGTAAGATGCTATGAACGGTTAAGTGGGAATTGGTAGAATAAGGAGTGCGTATATGATGAATGATGACTAACGAGCATGATATGATTTGACTAGGTGATGCAGCTTGTTGCGATCAGAGATTGCGAGTTGCTTCGGCTATAAGCCAATCAGGTAAGGACAATGCGGTTCTATTATGCTAATGCATTGTTTCGATTAGCATACTATGTTGATGACGTTTGTGTTGGACTCTTGCTGTTATGGGTTGACACCAGTAGTCATTGTGACCGGTATACGTATATTTGAATTGTGCTGTTGAGGACTTAGGGTAGAAGAAATTCCCTTAGTCCGCCTTATTGATAGAATTTAGTGAGGTTGATGGGCGTCCTTGTATGCTATGACTTGATTTGATTAGCATACCTGAAGTGGATGATGATGTTGTGTAGGGTTGTTGTGTGGTGGTTGTGAGATGTCGGTAATTATTGATAGCCGATATCTCTTCTCCTTGAGAACACCATTGAGGACTTGCGGTAATCTTCTCCGGAGTCCGTCCTATCGTTGATAATGATGTCGTTGATGTTGTTGAGGTCGTTGCGTGCTGTTGTGAAATGTTGGTATTTATTGATAACCGACATTTCTCTTATGTACGAACGTTGTTGAGGGCTTGCGGTAATCTTCTCCCAAGTCCACCATGTTGATGATGTTACGTTGAACTCTTGTTGTTAGGTCTGAACACCGGTCAATCTTCTGATCTGGTATTCCTTGTTGAGCTGTGTTGTTGAGGACATAAGGTGGAATAAATTTTTCCTTAGTCCGCCCCGTTGATGATGTCTTGTTGCTTGGTTGTAACGTGATTAGGGAAAGCACTCTAAATGAGTTCCCTGCTTGTTGACAATGTCTCTTTTATTTACTTGAGACTGAGATGAACATCCCGTAAAATGGGACATCAATATGAGGAGGATGGCCTGTGAAACATGATCACTGGCAAAGAGGATGTAGGGCGCGCGAGTCGAGTCTGTCATGTCTGGTCGAGTCTAGTCTGTCGTGTCTGAGTTGCATTGCATTTGATTTTCTTTTGATGTTAATGATGTTAATGACTTGTATTTCGTTGATGTTTATCTTTCAATTTCCTGTTTTAGTATTCACTTGCATAGTCAGTCAGTCAGTCCAGTCCATGAGGAGGTGGCAGTAATGCTGTTCTATTGGGCCTTAAAGCCGCTCAGTTTAACAAAAGAAAACTTTTCGTTTGACAAGTTATGTTGATGCTGAAATTTATTGACTACTCTTGATTCATTGCTATCGTTGAGATGATTATTATTCCTCCGAGTCTTTTGAATCATTTGTACACGATATTCCTCGTGTTGTCTTTATTGGGCGATTTGCACTCATTCCTTATGTTGTTTTGTGCAGGCTATAAGGAGAACCCTCTAGAGAAGGGAAGAGAAACAAGTTAGAAAAGTTGAGCAAGGGGATGCGTTGTGTGAGGTAAAGATTGAGCCGTGAGATCGGTTGTTAAGAATCCTACGACTACAGTCGTATATTAGGTTATACATATGCATGTTGTTCATTAGGTTGTACATATGCATGTTGTTCATAGACTTGAGAGTCTTCCGCTGCAGTATGATGTATGTTTGTAAGAAATTTTTTTTGTAAGGACGCATTTTGGAGCGTCTATTAATGATGTGTGAGTATGAGGATGTAGTTGCTCTGTATTCAGCACAGGGTTTTGAATGTGATTATGGTCGATAACTCAGCCCGATGACGTCACCAGGGTTGAGGGTGTCGCAATAAATCTCTTATGTATTTTCTTTTATTAAATATATGAAATCTTTTATGTTTATGTTAGAGAGGGATTTAAGAAATACAATCGTCAAAATCAAGTTCTGAGTAGTTTTTAGAGTATATACCCTTACAAATTCTACAAAATCAATTAACTTCACTTATAAAGACCTCGTGAGAAATAACCTTTCAGCACATTTGTTATATAGCTTTAGATCATATTTAACTATTGAAATACCACCTTATCATTGAAGTTTTAAATTTTTTTTGGTATATCACTACATTTTTTGGTTGTGAGGTCTCCATCCAATAAAAATTGTCGGTATTCAATTTACCAAGCGAGTTGTAAAAGATTTGAAATATATACATAACTTTTTGCAATATATAAAGTAGATATCAAGTAAAGCAAACTATATTCCAAAGTAACATCATCTTCTTTTCTAAATCTCAATTTTTTTTTCATTATTTGGACTTTATTTTTGTATTACAGAATGCTTCTATAGTCAAAATTGATAAGGTAGAGTTTTAGATTTGAATTAGTTTTCAAACTCTTTAAGTCTTACTAATATTGCAATTACTAATACATGGTTATCTTTAGTGACACTTTCATGTGTGCATGGTACATAGTGAAACCAATAAAATAAACTTTAAAAATAAACAAATGATCACAACAAACTTAGAGAAAACTATGATGAACACTAAGATAGTTTCAAACACCAAACCACAATCACAATATCTCAAATAAGCAAGCTAACCAATCTCAACAAAAGTATAAGACAATAATGTAAAGAGAGAAGAGTTTAGAGATACGCTTGAGATTTAGATGGTTCGACTCGAATTACCCTCAAGCCTATGTCTACCCTTTCAAGGAAGTCCCTTGAAAGGCCCTAGAATCCACTAGAATGATCTTTCTTACGGGTTAAGATCGAACCTCTTACAATCCCTTGATGCTATGTCCACATCAAGAACAAGCTTTGACAATCCCAAAGCTCCAAAGCTTGATAACCCCAAGCTTTGATATAAGAAACTTTAGATGAAAAATTGTGTATAAGATTCATTCACAAAAAGTAGATGAGTACAAGTTTAAGCTCTAGAACAAGAGAGATGTGTGTATGATGACTTATAAAAGTATATATCTCTCAAATGCAAGCTCACAATAAAAACTCTCTTAAAATTAGATGAGAAAACAATGAAAATCAAGAGAGATTGAACAATTGCTTTGAGCATTGAGTTTATGCAAGATAGAGGGCTTTGAATGCAATTGATGAATCAAAACTATGCCCAAAATGAGTTAATATAGTTGTGGGAATTAATATGACCATTTGGAAGTAGGTAGGACATTAAATGCGCCAAACGATAAACGCAGTTGACTGACTGTATTCCCAAAGTAGCCGTTGGAAATTTAAAATTTTCAATTGCAGTTGATTGTATTCCAATGCAGTCAACTGCAATAGGCTACTGGAAGTCATTGCAGTCGACTGTAATACCTCACTACCCAACTTGCAGTCGACTGTATTCCTGAAAATGCAGTTTTCCCTAATTTTCAAATAATGAAAAAGTTTATGCATGCAAGGAATCGGTACGATCAACTCTCTAGGTCACAGTCATTTGACTGTGACCTAGAGAGTTGATCGTGCCGATTCTTGAAAATGCGTTTACTTTTTCAAATAATGAAAAAGTAAACACAGTCGACTGACTGTATTGCACCTATGGGCAAATTCTAGGTCACAGTCATCCATACGATCAACTCTCTATGTCTAGTTACAAAAAAAAGAAATAAAGCATTGTAAGAATCAATCGAAGTATTCCATCTTTGATTCGTTCCGTTGAGTGTCTTTGATCGATTTGCTCGACTAATTGTCTATTTGCATGAGTATGAGATTGTACCTATTGCTTCATCAATTCAATGCATGTTAGACGACATTATCATCAATGTTAGTTATCATTAATGTTAGTTATCATCAAAATCAAATATAATCTTAGGTTAAATAACCGTAGAGTTAACACAGTTTTTATAAGACCTATTTATATTAAAAACATCATATGCATGATGTGTTGCACGGAGAAACTATCATTGCGTTTCATTGCATTTTTTGCTTCCTGTAAAATTAATTAATCTAAAAAATAAGGACTTCATAAAAAAAAATTAAAAATTGGAGATTTTTAGAGATAGCAGTATATTTATGGCGTTTATCCTTTTTTAACAATTAAAATGATTAATAAACCTTTTGCCTTCGGTAATGGTAAAGATCCTTATCCCACAAATAGATATGAGAACCAACAAATAGCAAAACAAGAAACAAAGAAGATCAAACATAAACTTCTGAGGGGATTGGACGATGAGAACTGTTCTTGTCAATTTATAGCTTTTATACCCTATAAATGCCTTACAGGTGCTCTTTTTTTATCCCAAATTAATAAGATCTTTAAGTACCAAATTTGTTCAGGTAAATCCAGTGTTATTAAGGCGCAGGCGCACCTAAGGCGCAAAAGGCTCCTGGAGCCTAGGCGCAAGGCGCAAGGTGCAGGCGCGTGTCTTTTCGAAGTAAGGCGCAAAATTAATATGAATATAAATAAATAAATAATGGTACAATAAAACAATAAATTTATGTAAAAAAATTTAGAAATGACAATTAATAAACTTTCAAACACTAGAAAAAATTTCAAATTTCATAACATCATCATATTTAACAAGCTTCCAACATTAGAAACGTCTTAAACCAACTGAAAAATAACAAATCGCTAAGTGAACATAACACCACCATATGTCATGCGACCTATCCACTCATGCAAAGCACTATAAAATGTATTCCGCAACATCTTATGGCATGATTGTAGAATTGCAAGAACAACATTAGAGAAAAAATATAACAAGGTGTAGCATTTAAAGTTAATGTACATAAAAAAATTGGAGTTTACTGGCAGGTGGACTGTCAAAGTTAAGAGTGGGAAAATCATCAAATTACACACACACACACACAGAAAGAGAGTTGGACGGTGGACAGTGGACCGTGGAGTGAAGCAGCTTCATTTCAAACAGCCAAGCAGCAGTAGCAGATATGAGCAGCAGCGAAGGTGCGAGAGCGCGACGGTGACGGCGAATGGAGCATTAGGGGGCCGGCGGCGAGGCAGGCGATGGTGGCGGCCGGCCAGCGGCGAGAGGGGCGATGGTGGCCGGAGCAAGGGAAGAGATCAGGCGAGGGTTGAGATTCGTGACTTGTGCGACTGAGTTAGGATTCACGTGCTGGGATTTTGATTTAGGGATTTTGGACATGAAATCCAGATGCAGATCCAACGGTTTACATAAAACCACACAGGCAGATCCAACGGCCAGACTTCGTGCGCCTTAGTGAGCGCCTCCACCGCCGCTTCGTGCCTTGCGCCTTGGCGCCTAGGCGCACTCCTTATTGAACGCGCTGTGCCTAGGCCTAGGCGAGGCGCAATTTGTGAGCCTGGGTGCGCCTTGCGCCTAGGCGCGCTTTTAATAACATTGGGTAAATCAACAGTTTATAGGCGGGGGGCGCATCTGACACTGAAATCACATCATGCATAGTCTTAATTGGCTGTATTTTTAGTTGTTAAACTTAAGTTATTATCCTTTATTTATCGAAACAGTATAAGGTTTAATGACTCGCCTTGTTATTCATGTAAATTTCACTAGCTATACAGACAATTCCCATTTTATTAGTTGTTAGGGTCAAGTTGAGTTGGCCTATATTCGTTTATTACAACTTTAGAAAAATCAAATATCCCATTAATATTATTTTATTTACCTTGTGAAGTTATTCGTTTATTTTATTTACCTTGTGAAGTTATATGCATCAACTATCTCTTAAATGGCACGTGTAACTTTCTCTTATATAATTCTTTTCTATTTATCATTTGTGTGATGTAGTTATTTTGTTGGTCAAGAAGTCTTAAAGAAAAGAGCTGGTTGGTACGTAATTTATTATAAGAACTGTATGAAATAAATATTGTAAGGATATTTTTGTTGTGATTATGGTATATACACTAAACAGTAAACTTTTAAATCACTTTTTTCCTTCTAAATTAAGTATGATTTTTTTTATTCAATACATAATAGTAATAATAAATTTGTTCATCTGTATACTAATATAGCTCTTGTTAATTTAACAAAATAAATAAAGACGTAGTAAAATAATTTGAAAATCTTTATTAATAGTAATATGTTTAGAGAATGTTTTTAGCGACACTTTTATGTTTAATACATTGATTTTTGTAAATCCTTTATTACATTGGACGTATGATCATATAATAATTAGGAAAAGATTAAGTTTAGTAGTCATACATACACATATATGTAAATAATTTTTACAAATCATATTATACATCGCCAACATAATTCAATTAGGAAATAAATTGGCGGTTAGGAGTGTATATATTGCACCACTGTCCTCATTACTCCTTCAAATCTTGAATACCTTCAAATCTTGAAAAATTAGGGGTTGAAACCCTAATTTGGAAAATTAGGAGTTCAGATTGTTATGTTATATATACCTTGTGTATATAATATGAGGGTAGTATAGATGTTTAAAAAGCACGTGAGAACAAAATAAGAAAAAGAAAGTATATTCTTTTAACGGGTCAACAAAGGTACGTTTAGTACCTTTTCAAAGTTGTTAGTTAAGGTCTGTTACATTTTGAAATTAGTGTCATTAACTGCAATTTTATCCTTACCTTATGGATATAGGCGTAACCCATCTATGTATCAATGGTATGATGTAGTCATTTTGCTGGTTGAGAGGTCCTTAAAAGGAAGAGCTGGTTTGTACATTATTCAATATGAGGACTATAAATACTAGTATATTTTCAACACATTTTCCCGTGTTTATGGTATGTATACTCAACTGTAAATTTACGTTAATTGTTATATAACTTGTTTTGAATCATTAAAGTTAAGTTCTAACTAGTATTTTGATCATATAAGGCTTACTAATATAGTTGTTGTTAATTTTATAAAATTGATTAATCTTCGGAGTAATGATCTAATAAAGGATAATTTTTAGAAACCTTTATCAACACTTAGCAATTAATTCTCACAATTTTAGTTAATTGCATATGTACATCAACTTTTATCAATAAAAATGACAAGTACTTTATTTACCAAAAAAGATTGTAACAGAATTATATCATATGAACAACCTTTTTGCACTAATTATCGTAGAATTTGTTTTTGAATAAAATTAATTTCACTCAACTTTTTCATTGTTTTATTTTATTTTGATCAACTATCGCGCCCTACTTTTGATTGAAACATAATGCATTTTTTAATCAACTATTACATTGTCTTTTTTATTATTCAATATCTCTTTTTATTCGTTTTTCAATATATGCATTTTTTTATATTAGAGAATGTTTTTAGCGACAATTTTATGGTTAATATATGAACTTTGTAAATTCTATTTTACATCGAAAACACGAGCATACGATAATTAGGAAACATAATCAGGAAAACAATGGGGGTTAGGAATCCCATATTACAAAAACATAGTAATTTCTAGGAATCCTATTTTAACATTGAAGACATAATTCAATAGTGGCGGTTAGGAGGGTCTACACACACCACTGCCCTCCTTACTCCTCACTTCAAATCTTGAAGTTTGCACTTGATTGAAAAAAGGACTTTTTGAAAAGAAAAAAAAAACTAATTGCAACATCCTTTTTCCCCTTATAAATCTCTTAAGTGTTTTGTTTTATTAAATATATGAAATCTTTTATCTTTACGTTAGAGAAGGATTTAAGAAATACAATCGTCAAAATCAAGTTCTAAGTAGTTTTTAGAGAATATAAGACTTTCTCATATAGCCCTTACCAATCCTACAAAATCAATTAAGTTCACTTCTAAAGACCTCATGAGAAATAACATTTGGAGACCTTTAGTGACACTAGCATGTATGTTTATAGTTTTAGACCATATTTAACTATTGAACTACCACTTTAATTTATCATTGAAGTTTTAAGAAATTTTAAGTATATCACTACTTCTTTTGGTTGTGAGGTCTCCATTCAATAAATATTGCAGGTATTCAATTTACCAAAAAAATTGCAAGAGATTTAAAATATCTACATAACTTTTTACAATATATAAAGTCGATATCAAGCAAAGTAAATTGTATTCCACCGTAACATCATCCTCTTTTCTAAATCTCAATTTCTTTGTTTTTCATTATTTGGACTTTTATTTTTATATTAGAGAATTCTTTTATAGTCAAAATTGATTAATTAGAGTTTTAGATTTGAATCAGTTTTCAACTCTTTAAGTCTTACTATTATTGCAATTACTAATACATATTTACCTTTAGTGACACTTTTATGTGTGGTACACAGTTTTTAGAAGACCTATTTACACTAAAAACATCATATGCATGACGTGTTTCACGGAGAAACTATCATTGCATTTCATTGCGTTTTTTGCTTCCTGTAAAATTAATTCTTTTAACGGGTCAGCGACGTAAGGACACATCTGATACCTTTTCAAAGTTGTTGATTAAGATCTGTTATATTTTGAAATTAACATCATTAACTGTAATTTTATCCTAACCTTATGGACATAGGCGTAACCCATCTACATATCAATCGTATGATGTAGTCACTTTTTTGGCTGAGAGGTCTTTAAAAAGAAGAGCTAGTTTATACGTTATTCACCATGAAGACTATAAATACTAGTATATTATAATCACATATTTTTTTCCGTGATTATGGTATATATACTAAACTGTAAGTTTACGTTAATTGTTATATAACTTGTTTTGAATCATCAAAGTTAAGTTCTAACTAGTGTTTCGATCATATAAGGCTTACTAATATTGTTGTTGTTAATCGTACAAAATTGATTAATCTTTGGAGTAATGCCCTAATAAAAGATAATTTTTGGAAACCATTATCAACACTAATATGTTTGTATACAGTTTTCAATCTAATTTAACTATTAAACTTAGCAATTAATTCTCACGATTTAAGTTAATTGCGTATGTACATCCACTTTTTATCAATAAAATTGGCCAGTACTTTATATACTGAAAAGATTGCAACAAAATTATATTATAAGAATAACTTTTTTTGCACTAATTATCGTAGAATTTTTTTTAGAATAAAATAAAATTTAATGAACTGTTTCATCGTTTTATTTTATTTTATTTTGATCAACTATCACATCCTACTTTTGATTGAAACATATTGCATTTATTTAATCAACTATTACATTGTCTTTTTTATTATTCAAAATCTCTTTTTATTCGTTTTTCAATATATGCATTTTTTATATTAGAGAATGCTTTTAGCGACACTTTTATGGTTAACACATGATTTTTGTAAATCCTGTTTTACATCGAAAACACGAGCATATGATAATTAGGAAACATAACCAGGAAAGCAATGGGGGTTAGGAATCCCATATTACAAAAACATAGTAATTTCTAGGAATCCTATTTTAATATTGAAGACATAATTCAATAGTGGCGGTTAGGAGAGTCTATATATATATATATATATATGCACCACTGCCCTCCTTACTCCTCACTTCAAATCTTGAATACCCGCCATACACCCTGCTCTTTTCTACTAAATTTGCTTGCGCGTCCGTCAGCAGCTACCCACAATTCTTTCTTGAACCTGATTGTTTCTTGAATCAGTTTAATCAAGTACAGGGCAGAGAAGTTGAAGAAGAAAACAGAGGAGTAATAAGTTTATTCAAGAATGGAAAGAATACCGGCAGGGTTCCGATTTGATCCAACTAACGATGAGGTACTAATTTATCTTTCCTGCAAGGTCTCTGGTAATCCATTGCCCTGCGATGGCTGTGTAATGGAGGGTGACATATATGATGAGAAACAACTGCACCGGATTTTCAGTCAAATCAAAAGTAGAGGAGGAGGGCCAGAGTACTTCTTCACCCAGCTGAAGAAGAAGGGAAAGGGGGGTGTAAGAGACTTGATCGCACCGTCGGCAACAACGGCAACTGGCATGCCACACAGACAAAGAAGATTCTTGGTGAAAGTGGTGCAAACGTGGTTGGGTTCTTGAAATCTTTTGTCTTCAAAGGAGATGAAGAGGACCGCTGGAACATGGACGAGTTTTCGCTCAGCAGCAAGAACGACTATGTGCTTTGCCGAATCAAGAACAAGAAGAAAAGAAAATTTGGTGACTGTTCTGATGATAATGGTGAGGCTGCCGTGCCTGTGCCTGATCTTGAACCCGTCACCAAAGCTGCCAAGCACGACCGATTCCTTACCGCCTCCACCTCCTATTACTTGAATAACTCGAGGCAAGAAGATGCGCCTTTGATCTCCCCTGCCAGTTGCAGTATTCTGCCGCCACCCGTCCCTTCTGGACCGTCACTCACTGACTGTGGTACTGATATGGGGAAGGATGACATCCAGAACCCATTAGCCATGGAAGGAGGAGCATTCGATTTGTTGAGATCAGACATCCTGGCCGCTGAACAAAATCTATGCACCAACAATGCTATGCCTCTTGCAGCTGTAGAAGCAGCAGCTTTGCCAGATGTTAATGCTTCTAATGCAGCAGCTATGGCTGATCTTATGGCTGATCTGGATGGTTTTGACGCGGCAGCTCTTGCTGATCTAAGCTTTCTTGACACATTGATTGGTACTCCAGATATTGCTGACGATAATTATAGT